>CM016626.1:7500-94752 GCA_005393395.2 Gossypium australe
AAACCCTAACCCCTAAACCCTAACCCCTAACCCCTAACCCTTAACCCCTAACCCCTAAACCCTAAACCCTAGACCCTAAAACCCTAAAACCCTAGACCTTAAAACCCTAAAACCCTAGACCCTAAAACCCTAGACCCTAAACCCTAGACACTAAACCCCAAACTCTAAACCTCAAACCCCAAACCCCAAACCCCAACCCTAAAACCCTAATCCCTAACCTCTAACCCATAACCCCCAAACCTCAACCCCCAAACCCCAACCCCTAACCCAAACCCCAACCCCAAACCCCAAACCCTATGTAACACCCCTTACCCGAGACCGTTGCTAGAGTCGAGCACAATGCATTACTAGACTTAACTTACTAGTTCGGGGCATAAAAATGAAAACTGTCCATCTGCGTCATGTTCACTAAATCAATTATAACTTGAGTTACAAAACTCGAAATCTAGATCCGTAAATGTTTCTTGAAACTAGACTCATACATCTTCTTACTGTAATTTTTCCAGAATTTTTGGTGTGGCCAATTAGTACAGTTTATTAGTTAAAGTCTCCCCTATTACACAGTTCGACAGTTCTGACCTCTCTTTACTAAAAATCAATTATCTCAAAATATACAACTCTTTCTCCTACATCGTTTTTTTATATAAAAATAGACTCAATAAGATTTAATTATATATCTCATGCACAACCTAATTCCATTTCTACTATTTTTGGTGATTTTTTGAAATCACGTCACTGCTGTTGTCCAACTATTCCCCTGCATATAATTACATAATTTCTTTAAAATAACTATCAACTAGGAATTTCATAACATCCAAAACATGTTCTTAATTAACCATTTTAATGGCTAATCATTACCAAGCTTTTACAAGCCAATATTAAGCCATATCATAAGGTCATACACACAAAATAGCTAAGTCCCTATACATGCCATAACTTAAAACGTTCGAGTCACAAAATACCAATATAATCCTTTGATAGTGTGTAACGATCTCCGACGTCCTTTCGATCCCCGAGTTGGCTTGTAATACTATAAAAAAAATAAAGAATGGGAGTAAGCATAAAGCTTAGTAAGTTTACATGTAAATAGATAACAACATTCTTAATGAATTATCTTATTATTTTCTTATCAAGATCACTTAAGCTTTTAACTCAATATACTTAAAATTGTATTCTTACCTGTACCTTTTAACATGAATTTGTCTTACCTTACCTTTTTAGCTTGAACCTGTCTTACCTTTACTTTGGTATACTCTTTGAATTTTCCCATTGAACCACTTGGAATACTAAGGATACGCGGGTACCTTTCCTTTTGAAACTTAACCATTGCCATGTCTTGACATGGTCTTACGTGGTATCCTTGTCTTATAAACTCACCAATGCCATGCCTTGGCATGGTCTTACATGGGACATTTGCCTTATAGGAACTTATCAAAGCCATGCCTTGGCATGGTCTTACATGATTTCCTTAAACCCTAATGTCATGACATTTGTATCCTATACATTCCTAAGGTTCAACCAGAACTTTCTGAGATAGCTTTTCCGTCAATTCATACTTGAATCTTTAAATAATAAATTTACAGAATAAATATGTAAATGCTGGAATTTAATAGTATTAAATGTAAAATAATAGAATATTGCATTTATTTACCGCAAACTTACCTCGAAACAAAATACGATAAACTATATCGATTTAGTCCACTATCTTTTTCTTTCCCCGATCTAACTCTGGATTTCGTTCTTCTTGATCTATAATAGCAAATTTAGCTTATTTAATACTCACATTTACTAAAACAGACCTTAACTCTAACTTTGGCAAAATTACAATTTTGCCCCTAAACTTTTACATATTTACACATTTGCCCCAAAGCTCGGAAATTAAACTTCAGCCCTTATTCTTATGTTTTATAACATACTGAACATTTTTCCCTTCTATAGCAACTTCAAATTCTTACTATAACACATACTCATGAACAATAACAACTTTTACTAATTTAGTCCGAACTACTTAAATTCATCAAAAATCCAAAGACAAAACTTATTAATCTAACACATATCTTTTGTTTTCTACCATCAAACAACAAAAATCACAAGTTCTCATCAATGGCATAACTCAAAATATTCATCAAAATTCAAAATTCAAATATGGGTTTTGTAGCACTCAAAGCAACGATCTCAAAAACGTAAAAATTATCAAAAACGGATCAAAAACTAACCTTGAATTTAAGCTTAGAAATGCCACATAAGTCCTCACAGTTAAGAAGACATAACAAATAGACATCTTTTCATAAAGCACACTAATTTTTCATTTGATGTAATTCAATCCTTTTATCAAATTAAACACACAGACAGATAAATTAGCTCACGAAAATTTACCACATGCTTAATCACATATCAACGGCATAGAAAATAATATTAAAATATTTTACTAACTCGGATTTATGGTTTTGAAACCACTATTCTATTTAGGCCCTATTTCGGGATATTACACCCCAAACCCCAAACCCCAAACCCCAAACCCAACCCCTAACCCTAACCCTCAACCCCTAACCCTAACCTCAACCCATAACCCCTAACCCATAAACCCCATCCTAAAACCCCAAACCTCTAACCCCAAACCTCATCCCACAACCCCCAACCCCAACCCCCAACCCCAAACCCTTAACCCAAACCCTCAAACCCCTAACCCCTAACCCTCAAACCACATCCCCAAACCACAAACCCCAAACCCTAACCCCTACAACCCTAAACCCTACAACCTAAACCCCCAACCCTCACCCCAAACCCCAACCCACAACCCCCACCCCAACCCTCAACCCCCAAACCCCAACCTCTAACCCCTAAACCCCAAACCTTAAACCCTAAACCCTAAACACATTGGTTAACCAACTATTGACCTAAACAAAACAAGATTTATCAGGGATAAAAGGCAAGTATATACCTCTGCCAGGCAGGGAGGGCGAGCATCATATATGCATGTTTTATCTTATTGGTGACACCAGAGAAGGATTTACATGTTGCAGCTGCTTGCCTCACAACCGCTCATTCCTGAGGATGCTGCCAGGCCCACTCAAACTGCAGGCATCAACCCATCAGAAAACATTTATATATTAGTAATAAGCCATGAGTTAGAACAGTTAGTGGAAGTATTACATATAATAAAATCAATTAGCTCAGAAAATTTTAAATTTTGGAAGCATTCTTCACCAATCAAGAATGTCTCTTCAAGTGTCAAAAAGTTGCCTTTTCTGCATTTAAAAAATATCCGGCATTCTTGTTGCCTTATGGCCCAATTTAACATACACATTTATATATAGCACTTCATCAACTAAGCATGGACAACATAAGACAATTAAATTTCACAATAAAGTAGATAAGAACCCAAAAAAATCCCCTAAACTAAAGGTCTCCTGCCATAGCCAAATCTCATCTAAAGTGAGAAAATATTCATCTACAGTCGCTGGAATAAGTTAACCAAATACCATAAAAACAAAAAAGATGATACAAATGCATGAAAACTCAAGGAAGAATATAGCTGTTGAGCCCAACAAAATTCCTTGTTACAACAAGCAAGCTAGGATCCTGAGCGCATGAATACAAGAAAATCAACAAGCGCTAAATGATGAGGCTTGTGAGATAGACCAATTCATAGTCATAAATGGCATTTCAAGCATAACCTGCCGATTTTCTACACCCAAAAGGTGATGCAACATATTCGAATACAACCATGTTATAGACTATATATAAAATATAAAATATATATTATTATATATATGACCTGAAGAGCAGATACATTGGTTGGAAAACCATATATGCACACAACCATTTCCCACGGACGTCGGCTCTTTTTCCTCCAAGCACCCCTCACTATTTCCCCATTGTGCTGTCTTATTCGACGCAATGGGTTCACAGTAAATCTGCAATTGGGCAACACTGCCGTTAGATAAATAGCTCAAACTGCAAACTATTTGCCCAGCTTGAATTTTTTACTAGAGAACTGTAACAGCCCGATTTAGACCTTAGTCGAAACAGTGATTTTGGGACCACGAATCCGAGTCAAAAAAATATTTTAATATTATTTTCAGTGCTTATAATATGTGAATTTACATGTGTGAAAGTTTCGTGAATTAATTTTATTGTTAGTGTGCTTAATTTAATAAAAGGGCTTAATCGCATAAAATGAAAATTTAGTGGTTATTTTTAGAAGGGCCGAATAGTGGATGTTCTTTTAATATGGAGGTTTTATGTTGCAATTTTTCCAATAATAAAAGGTAGTGGACAGCAATGGGTTAATATATATCCTTGTTGTACAAGTTTTATATATTAAATAATAAATGTTAAATTAGTAAGTGAATAATAATATATGTTATAATAAGACAAAACATTAAAGAAAAACACTACTTTATGTCCATCTTCTTCACCGAACATAGAAAAGAAAAAGAAAGTCTGAAAGTTTGAAACATTCGGCTATATTAAAGCTTAATTCAAGATCAAGGAAAACAAGATTTGGAACTAGAACGAGGGAATAACGAGTAATTGACGAATAAGTCATTTTCACTGATTTTGCTTTCGAGGTAAGTTTGTATGTACATAATACATCGTTTTTATTTATGTTTTAATATTTTGTTATATTATATGAGATATGGTTGAATATGGAGTAATTACTTGATGTAAATTATGAATTGTGAAAGGAAGATGGCACTAGGTGTGCGAGAAACGGGTAATGGCACTATGTGTGCGAGAAATGGATAATGGCACTATGTGTGCGATATATTACCGGAAGATAGCACTATGTGTGCGATTCATTACCGGTAGATGGCACTATGTGTGCGAGAAACGGGTAATGGCACTATGTGTGCGATACATTACTGGTAGATGGCACTACGTGTGCGAGAAACAGGTAATGACACTATGTGTGCGATACATTACCAGAAGACGGCACTTCGTGTGCTAATTATCAAATAACGACTAAGTGTAATTGAATATGATTATGTGATGAATAAGTACAGGTATAAGTGTGAAAATTTATGAACAATGTGCACGATATTTGAGCGAACTTTCGGTAAGAAGAAATGGAGTAAGTGAAATTATGAAAGAGTAAATTTAGAAATAAAACAGTTTTGGACAGCAACAGTTATGTGCCTTGAAAAATCACCAAAAATAGTAGAAATTGAACTAGAAGTTGAATAAGATATGAAATTAAAGCTGGATGAGTCTATTTTGACATAAAAGAAATGGTGGAAACAAAAGAATTTTATATTCTGAGATATTTGAATTTTTGTTAGACAGGGTCAGAATGATTTCGGAATCCCCTGTTGTAGCTTTAAAAATTCACTAAAAATTGTAAAAAAATAATCATGGGATAAAATTTATATCCCTGAATTTCTTAATGAGTCTATTTTCAAGAAAAATAAACGGTAACATCATTTGAGTTCTGTACAATGAGATAATTAATTTTTAGTGAATAAAGGTCGAAACTATTAGACAACAGAATAGAGGATAATTTAAAGAATAAACTGTACTAATTGGCTAAGACAAAAATTCTAGGAATTTTATGGTGTGGATATATTTGAGTCTAGTTTCAGAGAAAATTTACGTTTTTTCATTTGGAGCTCTGTAGCTCGAGAAATAAATAATTTAGTGACAGTGACTCAAATAGACAGCTTGAGATGAACATGAATAAAAGTGGAACTATGTGCAATCATGACTGTATTATCTTGAGAACATATTGTGAAGATTTATGAAAGCCTGTTAATAAATCACTTATTATTTACATACTTACTTACTAAGCTTTGTAGCTTACTTGCATTCCTTTCCCATATCTTATAGGGTTGTATGCTAGCTCGAGTTGAAGATCGTCGGAGATGTAATCACACTATCAAGCTATCATCGTGGGTAAAAAGTGAATACAAACCTCTTAAGTTTATGGCATGTATAGGGGACTTAGTCATTTGTATATATGTCATAATTAGTTTGGCCTAAAATGTTAGCCATTAATATTTAGCAGTTCATTTTGTATAAGGTCATTGATGTTGACTAGTATTATTCAAGTTATATATTTGTAATGAAAATTGAAAAGAGATAATTTGGATGAAGTTTTATGACTCAGTTTAATACGTTTATAAGTGTATGTGTTTCGGTAATGCCTCATACCCTATTCCGGCGTCGAATACGGGTAAGGGGTGTTACATTTAGTGGTATCAGAGCTACAGTTTAGTCGATTCTCGGACTAATGTAGCGTGTGAGAGTCTAGCTATACATGCCATATGTAGACCGTGATAGTGTGATATCTCCCGGCTCTAACGAAATTATTTTGTTAAGACAGAGATGACTTCTAACCGAGCTATTTTTGATGATGCTAAAAAAAATTATATTCAAGTGATTGAAATGTATTTGTGATGAGACTAAACTTAGAAAGCTATGGGTAGAAGTTCATGATATGTATGTGTTAATGTACGAAGTGAGATAATGATGTGTTGAGAAATGTGGAAATGTGGAATAAAATGAAAGTTTATGTGGTGATAAACCCATTCATAGTTGCTTGGCATGCATATGATGATATATGCCCAACCTATTTGATTAAGTGAATATGATAAGTACACCTACATAAATTGATGGAATGTATGGTTATGTACACTTGTTGAATAAGTGTAATCAGTATGTTAATATGGTTGAATTTTATGTTTACTTATTAAATTACAGACAGTATGATGTTATGTTTTACGTCATTGCTAACGAGGAAATGAGTGCGATCGTTCAATGATGAATTGACGGAAAAGATCATGATTGGACCATGGCAGTACATGTGAGTACGTGTAAAACCATAGTTGGACTATGGCATCAAGTAAACAACGTACTCGAACCCGTAAGGCGTTCTCTAATTTGAAAATTGCTAGTAAGTAAATTTCATTGTTTGAAATTGTGAATGACAGAAAACATTCGTAAAATGAATAAGCATATTAAATTGTCCGAAATGAATTATGTGATTATGATGATATTATGTTAATGATGAATGTTAAGCCATATGTGTGTATTTCTGAGCGTCAATTTAGAGGCTGTATGACCTCACCCCCTTATCAGTGATGCTTTATGACGAAATTTTACGAGAACCACGTTGAATAAGTTCATAAGTGTGAAACTAAAGAGTTAGTGATGAAATAATTAGTAATGTATACAGAGATGACAATAGTTGGAAAGTGAAAACAGCTTTAGAAGAAATATCAAAATGTTTTAAAGATTACATAGATTATGCAATGTCAAAGATAAAGAAGAAGCTAGTCTCGGCTATTCGATTCAATTGAGTTATGTGTATTTATAGTATCCTCAAGTATAGTAATGAATTTTGTGCATTCACGAGTATATAGACGGATAGTCTGAATGAAGAAATTATATTCGGGAAAGTATGATACAGAGACATGCCTATTGGATTGTTTTACTCGAATGATGTTATTACGAGTTAAAGCTGTACAGATTGATAAAGTCATCACATTTATGAAAGTTCGAATGATCTATGCATGTTAGCAAAAGTTCTAAACGGTTAAAAGTATTATTAACCGAAGCTTTAGTTCTGAGTTCAGTTTGAATTGAGTAAAGAAATTGCGATTTTTTAATGATGTTCTATTGAACAGATCGGAATATGTTTTAATACATGTGAAGAAGTAGTTGCACATGCAAACGGTTAAAGTCACATGAAAAAAAAAAAACTGTTCGACTAATGATTTAGGGACGGTCACTTTTATATCTGTGTTGTGAATTGGATGATTCTGTATGTTCGATGAAAAATGGTATAAGCTTCCTGATTTTAACTGGTTAAAGTATTTAATGTCACAGAAGGATCTGAAAGTAAGACAACGTAATTGATTTGAGATGTTAAAAGACTAAGAGTGATTATAGACGTACCTTTTAGAAAGCAAGTATGATTACAGATGCTTGAATGGAAAATCTTTGTTTATTTTTGTGAGTACTAGTTACTCGATTTATCTTATTTGATGATGGATTAGTCTTAGCTAAGTTAAAAGCTTAAGCGATACTTTCTTTGTGAATTGAGAAACATGGAAACGTGATAGGGAGTGGTGAACTGAACGAGTACAGTGTGAAACGACTTTCTATTTCGAATTTCAAGTTGGACCTGATTCTTGTTATTATTCTTGTTCTGAGATGGAATTCGCGTATTTGGTAATCTAGAGTTTGTACAGAAGTTGAATACGAGACATAGTAGTAGTTCGTCGGTTCATCCAAGAGTAATAAACGATGCAGTCATATAAAGTAGTTGTGCTAATGATTGCGTATGTTACATGATATCTTGGATCCGTATTCAGATGACGATATGTTAACAGATAAAAGCCAAAAATCAAGTGAATTCAAGACTAATACAGCCAGTGGTTGTGCGAGAGTGATAACGAGATAGAGTTACCATAGATTTCATATAGGGATTGTCATTATCCCCGAAAAGGAATATGATAATTGGTTTATGGTTGATCAATTGACAAAGAAAGATCTGTATGATCATTTCATTAAGTGCAGATTTCTTATTTGACAGATTAGCCGAGTAATATGGTTCTGAGATTATTCGATTATGCAGAGTGCCAGTTCTATTATGTCAGATAAAGATCCAAAGGTTACATTGTAATTATAGAATGAGCCATATACAGTTGCATTTTGGCACAGTAATTTGTTTTTTTATATATCAATGATAAGTCTACGAGGGTAGTTCAGATTTTGACGGTGTACTCTGACACTGTGAGCTAAAAGATTAAAGGATATTGAAAAAAAAAAAGATATATGAGATAGCTTCATTATAAACTCTTTTCTAGTTCTTGTGAAGGTCCGACTTTGATAAAAGTGAAATTGATAGAAGAATAATATCAAATCTGTGAAACAATATGTCCGGGTTATCCTCTTTAACAAGAAGAAAAGATTTCTTCGAAAAGACTAATTCAGTGGTTTAGTCTGTTTTAAATCGTTTGATTGAAAAGATAATTGGGTTATATGTGTCTGAATCTATCCACCTGACTGGAAATAAACTTTGAATGTATATGTGTGAATTGAGGGATAGTCTGGAAGAAAAACTTGTATTCTTGAAGATTTGATACCGAATTATATCCATTGGAATGATTTTATATGGAAAATGTTGTGACAAATTAAAGTTAGTTGATTGTTGAAGTTTTCTTTTGCACGAAGACATTATCAACCAAAATGTCAGTACCGGTTCTGCCTGAGTTAAATAAAGAGTTTATGATTTCTAGTCATATATTATTGAATGGGTCGAAATGTATTTTAATATTAGAATGTGCAAAGATATCTTGTGATTCTATACAGTTAAAGCTGCAAAAAAAAAAAACAAAATAGTTATGTGACGTATTTGGTGACTATTAGAGTTTAAAATATTTAATGTCAAAGGAAGATTTGAACTTGGCATAGCAAAGTTGACTCGAATCATCGAAAAACTTTTGAGTCTGTAAGTGATGCTTATCCGATGAAAATGATTATAGTTTTGGATGTTTTGATTGGGCGATGAATACGTGATTGATCTTATCAGATAATGAATAGTTGTTAGCTGAATTAGAGGCTAAATAAATGTTTATTTAGTGAAGTTGTAAAATTCAAAAAT
Source organism: Gossypium australe (assembly GCA_005393395.2). NCBI lineage: Eukaryota > Viridiplantae > Streptophyta > Magnoliopsida > Malvales > Malvaceae > Gossypium > Gossypium australe. The sequence continues at coordinate 17,111 of CM016626.1, forward strand.
GTGTCAGTGAATTATAAGTTAAAAAGTGGTTTAGCATAAATTGATTTCTGATTCAGAACCTCAAATATGGTATCGATGATTATCTGTTATTTTGAGATAGAGTGTGTATACTGAAAAGCTCTATGAATATGCAACAACTGCTACAAGAAACTCTCAGTGGTAATTTATTTGCTCATATGGGAATAACAAGATGCACAACAGTCCGAGATATGATATAGTTGATGAGTGTAAAATGTGATATTTCTAACTTTGTGGATTATAGAAATAGAGGGTTGATGAATTTTGTATCAGGATTATCTTTATCATTGAAAAAGATGAAGTTATATGAAATATGGTTAACTGTCTGAATAAATCTCTCTGTAAGTATAGATTTTCTCTTTTGATAAAACAGTTGAGTTATCCGTTTCTGTGTTGGTAAGTATGTCTATGATGTCAGTTATCATTGTTTTGGATTGAGATCTGAAACTCATATGATAATTCTGAGAAAGATTACAGTAATCTGTGAGTATGAGATTGCATTGAAATCGGAAAACGTAAATTAAATTCTTGAAATATTTATTTGTCACTGTGTTTTAGAGTTTCAAAGTAACTAAGAAAGACTGTTGTTGTTATAAGTAGTTACTGAACTCCGTTATTTCAGGATCGAGCTTCGTGAGAAAGTGGTTCACGGGAATAATATCGTCAAAGAAATTGAGCAGAAAATGAAAAAAAAAATTAATACAGTTATAAGGAGTTTCGGCTAGGGATGATGTACAGCGAAAGTCAGATCAGAATTTCAGTTCTGAGATTAAAGAGATTTGAAAACTGAAGCTATGTGCGAATTTGAAATATATTGTGTGGAAGCAAATCCTTAATTTACATTCTGGTAAGATTTTCCGGGACGAAAATCCTTAAGGGGGGAGAGTTGTAACAGCCCGATTTAGACCTTAGTCGGAACAGTGATTTTGGGACCACAAATCCGAGTCAAAAAATATTTTAATATTATTTTCAGTGCTTATAATATGTGAATTTACATGTGTGAAAGTTTCGTGAATTAATTTTATTGTTAGTGTGCTTAATTTAATAAAAGGGCTTAATCGCGTAAAATGAAAATTTAGTAGTTATTTTTAGAAGGGCCGAATAGTGGATGTTCTTTTAATATGGAGGTTTTATGTTGCAATTTTTCCAATAATAAAAGGTAGTGGACGGCAATGGGTTAATATATATCCTTGTTGTACAAGTTTTATATATTAAATAATAAATGTTAAATTAGTAAGTGAATAATAATATATGTTATAATAAGACAAAACATTAAAGAAAAACACCACTTTATGTCCATCTTCTTCACCGAACATAGAAAAGAAAAAGAAAGTCTGAAAGTTTGAAACATTCGGCTATATTGAAGCTTAATTCAAGATCAAGGAAAACGAGATTTGAAACTAGAACAAGGGAAAAACGAGTAATTGACGAATAAGTCATTTTCACCGATTTTGCTTTCGAGGTAAGTTTGTATGTACATAATACATCGTTTTTATTTATGTTTTAATGTTTTGTTATATTATATGAGATATGGTTGAATATGGAGTAATTACTTGATGTAAATTATGAATTGTGAAAGGAAGATGGCACTATGTGTGCGAGAAACGGGTAATGGCACTATGTGTGCGATGCATTACCGGAAGATGGCACTATGTGTGCGAGAAATGGGTAATGACACTATGTGTGCGATACATTACCGGTAGATGGCACTGTGTGTGCGAGAAATGGGTAATGGCACTATGTGTGCGATACATTACCGGTAGATGGCACTACGTGTGCGAGAAACGGGTAATGGCACTATGTGTGCGATACATTGCCAGAAGACGGCACTTCGTGTGCTAATTATCAAATAACGACTAAGTGTAATTGAATATGATTATGTGATGAATAAGTACAGGTATAAGTGTGAAAATTTATGAACAATGTGCACGATATTTGAGCGAACTTTCGGTAAGAAGAAATGGAGTAAGTGAAATTATGAAAGAGTAAATTTAGAAATAAAACAGTTTTAGACAGCAGCAGTTATGTGTCTTTGAAAAATCACCAAAAATGGTGGAAATTGAATTAGAGGTTGAATAAGATATGAAATTAGATGAGTCTATTTTGACATAAAAGAAACAGTGTAAACAAAAGAATTTTATATTCTGAGATATTTGAATTTTTGCGAGACAGGGTCAGAATAATTTCAGAATCCCGTGTTGTAACTTTAAAAATTCACTAAAAATTGTACAAAAATAATCATGGGATAAAATTTATATCCCTGAATTTCTTAATTAGTCTATTGTCAAGAGAAATAAACGATAACATCATTTGAGTTCTGTATAATGAGATAATTAATTTTTAGTAAATAAAGGTCGAAACTGTCAGACAACAGAATAGAGGATAATTTAAAGAATAAAACGAACTAATTGGCTAAGCCAAAAATTCTAGAAATTATATGGTGTGGATATATTTGAGTCTAATTTCAGAGAAAATTTACGGTTCTTCATTTGGAGCTCTGTAGCTCGAGAAATAAATAATTTAGTGACAGTGACTCAAATAGACAACTTGAGATGAACATGAATAAAAGTGGAACTATGTGCAATTATGACTGTATTATCTTGAGAACATATTGTGAAGATTTATGAAAGCCTGTTAATAAATCACTTATTATTTACATACTTACTTACTAAGCTTTGTAGCTTACTTGCATTCCTTTCCCATATCTTATAGGGTTGTATGCTAGCTCGAGTTGAAGATCGTCGGAGATGTAATCACACTATCAAGCTATCATCGTGGGTAAAAAGTGAATACAAACCTCTTAAGTTTATGGCATGTATAGGGGACTTATGTAACAGCCCGATTTAGACCTTAGTCGGAACGGTGGTTTCGAGACCACGAATTCGAATTAGAAAAAAAATATTTTTATTATTAATTTGATGTCTATATTATGTGGTTAAGTATGTGTTAAAATATTATTTATTAATTTGTGCGTTTGGGTGACTAATTTAAGTGAAAGGACTAAATAGTTAAAGTAGTAAAAGTAGTATTTATTTTTGTTGAAGGGCTTAATTGAATTATTTCTTGAATAAATGGTTTTGCATGTCAAATTGCCCTAAAAACATGGTGGTGGACGGCATGGTGATTAATTCATATATTAAATTCATTTGTTTGGGTAGTGGTATTATATTAGTATTATAATTTGATTAAAATAAGAAAACATATGTTTGTTTCATCTCTTTCTTCTCCATCTTTTTGACTGAAATAACAAGGAAGGAGGAAGCTTAAACTTCCATTTTTGATTCGGTTTTGCATGTCTTAGTAAGATCAAGAAAAAAAGGAAAAGGAGTTGGATCGGGGAAAAGTTAAGTTAAACGAATAGCCGAGAAACTCAAATTCATCGACTTTCAAGGTAAGTTTTAAGCAATCGGATTAATTTGAATTATCTCTATATTAAAATGTACATGTTCGAGTGACATGATAAATTTTATTTTCAAATTGCCGAATAAGGCATAGGAATTGTTATATGTGATAGCTGAATGTGGATTAGTAAATACATGTGTATATGTATAACCATTGAATAATTGAGTTGGCCAAATATATGCACTTGTGATAAGGGATATATATATATATATATATACATATATATGGAAATAGAATATTCGGATATGGTGACTTTAAATGTGTTTGCCGAATGTGATAGTATCATGAACATGTATTTATTTATATAAATACCTTGGATGGTATAAAATATTATGGGTTGAGTAGTAGTTAATTGTGGACCATGAAATAGATGATGGTGGTGATTGAATAAATAACTATGTGTGCGATACATTACTAATAAATGGCACTGTGTGTGCGGATAAAATAGTAATGGCACTATGTGTGCGATACATTACTAATAAATGGCACTGTGTGTGCGGATAAAATAGTAATGGCACTATGTGTGCGATACATTACTAATAAATGGCACTGTAACACCCCAAACCAGGCCTATGCGTAAAGACGAGATTTGGTTTGTCACCCAATACAAACATCCATTTAAATTAGTTAATGATTTAGATAAAACTGTCCTACAAAACTTTTCTTTTGAAAGTAAAAATTTAGCAAAAACCAAGAATTTGATTTAAAATCGATGAATAAGGAAGTACTTGTTTGAAATCTTAAAATTTAGAAATTTATTTGTTAAAAACTTTAAAATAGTTTTTAAAGAGTTCAAAAGAGTTTGAAAACAAGAATATTTAAAGAAACATTATTAAAAATAATATTAGCCCAAATTAAGTGTCTAAAGCATAATTAAATCCATCCACCCATAAAAGTCCATAATATAATAATAATAGAGGCCTTATTACATCATACCCAAAATAGTAATTAACTAAATATACTTAATTGAAATTCATAGTTTATAAAACCCAGATTCGAAGTATGGCCTCCACGAAGACATCCCCGGCCCAAGCCTCCATCAATTGTCATTACCTGAGAAGGATGAGAAAAACAGAGTGAGTTACTTAGAACTCAATGTGTAACTTACTCGTCGATTCCACTGGGCCAAGTCATCAAGACATTATATTGGGCTTGAGCCCATTACAGATTTAATAACAAAATAATACAATTGCATGTAGAATGAAATTCCCAACCAAACCTAAATTTCCATCCGCTACACACCACCCGTACCAACCAACACACCTGTGGGGATCAAGTCAACCCACCCCGCCAACACACCAATCGCAGGCATAAAGCCATTTTAATAATTTTGTGGTGCACCACCGAACTAGATTGTGGCAAAGTCACCCGAACTAGATTTTTGGCAACAGGCCTTTCTTCTCTTCATCAATTTTCCCAACCCATGCAATCATGTTTATAAATGAAACATAATAAAATATTCACATGATAAATTTAACAAAAGGCCCATATTACAAGTTGGCCCATATTTCAATTTATCAATTTGGCCCATTAGGCAAAATAGCATTTTAGCCCATTTAACGATCTAGCAGTTTTTGGCCCATGTATCAATATAGCAGTTTTTGGCCCATATATCGATCTAGCAGTTTTTGGCCCATATATCGATCTAGCAGTTTTTGGGCCATATATCACAAAAATCTTACTAGTTATCAAATTAACCCATCAAGGGCGATTTTGTAATTTTCACAACTTATAACCCGATTTCATGCATTAACACAAAAGTGTTAATTATGTCGTATTTTCCGATTTTTCCATCTTTACGATTTTTATCCTAATGTTTACGATATAACATCCAATTCGAAATATAAGAGTGAAGTTACACACCTGATTACGGTGAGAACTATACTTTCCCGTTCGTCGATACCTAAATACGAATCACGATAATTTAGAACACTAATACTATTTATAAATATATTCTTAGAAATAACAATCTAGACTTTTACCCTTGGAATTTCGAACAACTTCTATATGTGGTTTCCCCCCGATCGTTGGTTCGCTACCCGTTGAATAACCACAAACAAACAAAGGCTCAGGAGTACGAACGACTTCAAATAACTGGTTTTCCTCATATGAGGGTCCACAACCCGGTGGAAAATCTCGGATTCCCGAAATAGCCCTTCGCTTAAATTTAGGGGGAATAACGGAACCGCCCCTCTTTCGAACACTATTTACCACCCTTTTCGTCCCTATCTTGATTGCCTCCATTGACAAAAGATCATTATTCTGACTAATTATTATATCAGAATTTATGACTAACGATTTTAAGGGTGAGATTGGCTTACCACAAAATATCCTTGTTCCACAAGATGAAAAACAAGCGATAACGTCCCCTAAAACGAAATCGATTAATAACCCATCTATATCAATATGTCGAGTAATATGTAACTCCTTGATAAGAACCCTTACCTTGAAAGATATGATCCGTACTTAATAACTTCAAGATGACTTTGACGAGATGGTGATTCGGCACTCCTCTATCACACTATTGCTTAAACGAGGGTTGAAAGAATAGTCAACAAGACAATATAGATGAATAGAAGATTCGGCTTTGAAGGAAAATTGGAGAAAATGGGATTAGTACCATTCGGCCATGGGGAGAAAAAGATGGAGAAAGTGTTTGAATGATAAATAAAAATGGAGAAGAAAAGAGAATGGAGAGAATGTGTTATTATTCGGTTTTCAAAGAGAAGAAAAGAGAAGGAGAAAAGAGATGAGTTTAGGAACAATATGCATTCAGCAATGGGGGAGGAGAAAGAAAAAGGAATGGCTTCTTGTGTTGGTAGTTTCGGCACTAGGAGAAAGACACACAATGGGATACTAGAGTGATAAGCAAAAAAATGACCAAATGGTCAAAAAGAAAATGCCTAAATGAAACCCAACAAAGTTGTTTTCTCCAAGCTAAAGACACATTCGGCTATGAGAGAAAAGAAACGAGAGGAAAGATGTTTTGGATGAGCAAAAATTATGACCAAAAGAATTCTAACAAGCTACTATCCTACCCCAAACTAACCACCAAATTTCGGCTCCCCCTTTTTGCCCATAATGCCGTCCAAATACATGGTCAAAATAGCCATGCTAAAGTTTCCAAGACAACTTCCTTGTATCATGCATAAATGATGCTTGGCCGACACATGCTAGAAAAAAGCAAAAATAAATGCTCACAATTTGCATGCTAGGAGATTCGAACCTCTCCCCTCAAGACCATACATGTTGCACATATCCACTTTACCAATAGCTCAACTTATGCTATCTTTTATCACTTAATTAACTTAACTTCAAAGTCACCTGATTCCTCTACAGTAAATTCTCTTTACTAAAATTTATTTTAATTCCAAATAACCCCGAGCCTCCTCAAGACTCTAATAGGCACACAAATAAAATCATTTACAAGCTAAACACCAAAGACATGCAACATATCGATACTCAAATTTTTAGGATGTTACAATTCTACCCCCTTAAAGAAAATTTCGTCCTCGAAATTTACCTGGTTAAAAGAGGTGAGGATATTGTTGTCGAATTGCATCCTCAGGTTCCCACGTAACTTCCTCCGCTCCGTGATTACGCCATAGGACCTTAACCAACGGCACAGTCTTCTTTCTTAGCACCTTAACATCTCGGTCTAAGATTTCCACTGGTTCCTCCTCAAAAGATAAGTCTGATCTCATCTCCACTTCTTCTACCGGTACTATGTGAGACGGATCCGATCCATAGCGCCTCAGCATAGAAACATGAAAAACATTATGAATCTGACTCAACTCCGAAGGCTTCATCACACAATATGGTCCAATGAACCGAGGGCTCAACTTGCCCTTCCTTCTAAATCTGAAAATCTTCTTCCAAGGTGAGACTTTCAGAAAAACCTGATCCCCCATAGCAAACTCGATATCCTTACGCTTCAGATCTGCATACGACTTTTGTCTATCCGAAGCTTCCTTTAACCGTGCTCGAATAACTTTTACCTTTTCTTCCGTCTCAGATATCAATTCAGGACCCAACATCTGTCGTTCACCCAATTCAGTCCAACTACCTCTGAAGTCAATCACACAACCCATTAACATGTCTTCCAAAATCTGAATTACTCTTTCTGACTGACCATCTGACTGAGGATGAAAAGCCGTACTGAAATTTAACTTTGTTCCCAAAGCTTCATGCAAAGCTTTCCAAAACCGTGATGTAAACCTAGGATCCCTGTCCGAAATAATAGACACTGGTACCCCATGCAACCTCACGATCTCAGATACATACAGCTTAGCCAACTTCTGTAACGAGTAGTCCGTACGAACTGGTAGAAAATGAGCCGTCTTCGTCAATCGATCTACTATCACCCAAACGGAATCTTTCTTAGTAGGTGTTAAAGGTAACCCACTAACGAAATCCATTGTTATCCGCTCCTATTTCCAAAGAGGAATCTTTACCGGTTGTAATAAACCTGACGGCAATTGATGTTCCGCCTTCACTTGTTGACAAGTCAATCATTTCCCTACAAACTCAGAAATCTCACGCTTCAACCCTGACCACCAATACCGTTCACGGAGATCTCGATACATCTTATTTCCTCCAGGGTGCATAGTATAAGGGCTACTATGCGCCTCCCGTAGAATCATTTGTCTCAAATCTGAATCCTTGAGCATACATACTCTTCCACGAAAACACAGCACTCCATCATTGTTCATACCAAAATCCCCTATTTCACCACTTCCAACTTGCTGAATTAAGGGTCCCAACTTTTCATCTGATATCTGCTTTTCTCTGATCTGCTCTAACCATAGAGGCTTCACCTGAAGTTCCGCTAACAGACTACCATCCTTATATAAACTCAGATGAGCAAACATTGCTCTTAATTCAGATACCACCTTCCGACTTAACGCGTCTGCTACCACATTAGCCTTTCTAGGATGATACTCAATTGAGAAATCATAATCCTTTAACAACTCCACCCACCTTCTTTGTCTCAAGTTTAACTTTTTCTGGGTAAGAAGATACTTAAGACTCTTATGATCTGTATAGATGATAGACTTCTCACCATAGAGATAGTGCCTCCAAATCTTTAAAGCAAACACTACCGCAGCCAATTCCAAGTCATGTGTAGGGTAGTTTACTTCATGCGGTCTCAACTGACAAGAAGCATAAGCCACCACTTTTCCATTTTGCATCAGCACACATCCTAAACCCGTGTGTGATGCATCACAATAGACGATAAATTCTTTTCCAGCCTTAGGTTGAATCAGTACTGGTGCTTCCGTCAAAATCTTCTTCAATTTCTCGAAACTCTCTTGTTGTTTATCAGTCCATACATACGGTACTCCCTTTCGCAACAGCTTAGTTAGGGGTGCAGCAATCAGCGAAAACCCCTCAACAAAGCATCTATAATAACCAGCCAAACCTAAGAAACTCCGTATCTCAGCTACTGACTTCGGTGGTTTCCAATCCAGTACAGCCTCAACCTTCCGAGGATCCACCCTTATTCCTTCAGCTGACACCACATGACCCAAGAATGTCACTTCCCTTAACCAAAATTCACATTTACTGAATTTGGCATAAAGTTGCTTGTCTCGTAGTAACTGCAAAACTATACGCAAATGTGAGTCATGCTCCTCTTCATTTTTCGAATATACCAAAATGTCATCTATGAACACTACCACAAACCGGTCTAAATAGGGTTGAAAGACCCGGTTCATCATGTCCATAAATGCAGCTGATGCATTGGTCAACCCAAACGGCATCACCAAAAACTCATAATGTCCATAATGAGTTCGGAATGCCGTCTTATGAATATCTGCCTCTTTCACTTTGAGTTGATGATAACCCGATCTCAAATCAATTTTGGAGAAAACTGAAGCTCCCTTCAATTGATCAAACAGGTCATCAATTCTCGGCAAAGGATACCTATTCTTGATCGTCAATTTATTCAACTGCCTGTAATCAATGCACATACGCATCAACCCATCCTTCTTTTTAACAAACAAAACCGGTGCTCCCCATGGAGACACACTCGGTTGAATAAATCCCCGATCCAACAATTTTTGAATTTGAGCTTTAAGCTCCGCCAACTCCTTCGGTGTCATTCTATAAGGAGCAATAGACACTAGAGCCGTTCCGGGCAAAAGCTCAATACCAAATTCTACTTCCCGATCTGGAGGTATACCAGGAAGTTCTTCGGGAAAGACATTTGGAAATTCCTTCACCATTCTCACATCTTCCACTGATAAAACATTGGCATCCAAAGCACTAATAAAAGCTAGGAATGCTCCATACCCTTTTCGCACCATCTTTTCTGCCTTTAACGCAGATACCACATTTGCCAAGTAATTTCTTCGTTCGCCTATCATTACTACTTCCTTATCATCCGAAGTCCTTATTGACATCCGCTTTTCAGCACAATCCAAATGTGCCCGGTGCTTCACCAACCAATCCATGCCCAGAATAAGATCGAACTCACTGAAAGGCAATTCCATCAAATTCGACAGAAATATTTCTTTTTGGAATTCTAAGGGCACATCTCTAAACAGTTTATTCACAATTACAGACTGTCCTAAAGGACTAATTACTGTCATCTCACTATCGGTAATCTCAGAATCTATATTCAGGTTTCCAGATATGGCACTAGCAACATACGAGTGGGTAGAACCAATATCTATCAAAGTAGTAACAGGCACATCAAAGATGAAGAACGTACCAGTTATCACATCAGGTGCATTGCCATCCTCGCGACGTCTAATCGCATAGACCAACCCTGGCTGTCTTGCCTCCACGTTACCTCTGGAACCATTGCCTCGACCCGGTGCACCTTGACCACGTCTAGCCCCATTACCACCACGACCTGGTCCACGGCCTCTCGGTGGCTGCTGAGTACCTCTGGCCGGCTGTGTATCAGGATTACGAGCTTCCTGAGTCGTATCCGTCCGTCGAGGGCAACTCTTATATTGATGGTCCTTGGAACCACATTTATAACAAGCACCAGTTTTCCTCCAGCACTCTCTGGGGTGTCGTTTCCCACATTCGGCACAGTCTCGACTCTGATTAATAGCCACAGGTGTTCTTCCTTGAGCTGGTTCATTATTCCAAGGCCTCTTTTGAAACCTTTTAGAAGAATCTGAATACCTAAAGTCCCTCTTGCCTCTGACTCTTTCCCGATTCTGACGTTCTGAGCTCTTAGCCTCTTCGGCTATCTTGGCTTTCTCCACAAGCGTGGCAAAAGTTCTTACTTGTTGTGGGGCTATCAGTACCCGCAACTCATCATTCAGCCCATCCTCGAAGCGTACACAACGCTCATGATCCACTGGTACTATTGTCCGAGCATAACGACTCAAGCGTAAAAATTCTGCTTCATAAGCTGCAACCGTCTTATTTCCTTGAACCAACTTCAAAAATTCCTTCCTCTGAGCATCCACATAACTGGTCCCTACATATTTCCCTTGAAAGGCAGCTTTGAAGAATTCCCAAGTAACGAATGCAGCTTCAGTGCCTTCTCGAACAGTAAGCCACCATTGATATGCCTCGTCCCTTAGCAAGGACACCGCTCCTCTTAGTTTCTGCTCTACAGTGCACTCTAAGTCGTCCATAATTCGCTCTACCACCTCGAGCCAATATTCAGCAACATTTGGAGCTACACCTGAGACACCTCTAAAAACTTCAGCACCACTTGATTTCAGTCGCTCCGATATCGACCCACGAGCTGCTGGCCCAGCTCTAGTTCCAGCGGCCCTTTCAAGGACTCGCAACATTGCTCGTGTCAAAGCATTATCTTCTCTTCTATACTCTTGTAAATCATTTTCCGACGCTGGTGATGCCGGTGCATCCATTTCCGGAATATGTTCTGCTTCCTCAGACACAGCTCTAGCACCTCGACCGTTACCACGGCCACGTCTACCACGTCCACGTCCTCTGGTGCTCATACTGACTAACTCGTTTTATTCTGATTACGAATTTTATGAATTAGAAAACTATTTCAGTGTTTATTAACGATTTTTTATGAGATTCAAGAGATAAAGTTGTTTTTCGCAAACACATCCTATAGTCTCGATCTCTAAAATTTTCAACACTTAAAACTAGAAGTTCTCGAGTGTTCCTATGGTCATAATAATCATAATAATCATTCAGTAATGAATACTTACTTGACTTGATGCCGAATGCTTGTGGTGCCATACTACCTTTAAAAATAAAATTTCCATAAATTCAAAATAATTCCAATACAAAAATTATTGTTGAACCCAACCACAGCCGAGTTTTGAAACTGGCTCTGATACCATTAAATGTAACACCCCAAACCAGGCCTATGCGTAAAGACGAGATTTGGTTTGTCACACAATACAAACATCCATTTAAATTAGTTAATTATTTAGATAAAACTGTTCTACAAAACTTTTCTTTTGAAAGTGAAAGGAAGTACTTGTTTGAAATCTTAAAATTTAGAAATTTATTTGTTAAAAACTTTAAAATAGTTTTTAAAGAGTTCAAAAGAGTTTGAAAACAAGAATATTTAAAGAAACATTATTAAAAATAATATTAGCCCAAATTAAGTGTCTAAAGCATAATTAAATCCATCCACCCATAAAAGTCCATAATATAATTATAATAGAGGCCTTATTACATCATACCCAAAATAGTAATTAACTAAATATAATTAATTGAAATTCATAGTTTATAAAACCCAGATTCGAAGTATGGCCTCCACGAAGACATCCCCAGCCCAAGCCTCCAACAATTGTCATTACCTGAGAAGGATGAGAAAAACAGGGTGAGTTACTTAGAACTCAATGTGTAACTTACTCGTCGATTCCATCGGGCCAAGTCATCAAGACATTATATTAGGCTTGAGCCTATTACAGATTTAATAACAAAATAATACAATTGCATGTGGAATGAAATTCCCAACCAAACCTAAATTTCCATCCGCTACACACCACCAGTACCAACCAACACACCTGTGGGGATCAAGTCAACCCACCCCGCCAACACACCAATCGCAGGCATAAAGCCATTTTAATAATTTTGTGGTGCACCACCGAACTAGATTGTGGCAAAGCCACCCGAACTAGATTTTTGGCAACAGGCCTTTCTTCTCTTCATCAATTTTCCCAACCCATGCAATCATGTTTATAAATGAAACATAATAAAATATTCACATGATAAATTTAACAAAAGGCCCATATTACAAGTTGGCCCATATTTCAATTTATCAATTTGGCCCATTAGGCAAAATAGCATTTTAGCCCATTTAACGATCTAGCAGTTTTTGGCCCATGTATCAATATAGCAGTTTTTGGCCCATATATCGATCTAGCAGTTTTTGGGCCATATATCACAAAAATCTTACTAGTTATCAAATTAACCCATCAAGGGCGATTTTGTAATTTTCACAACTTATAACCCGATTTCATGCATTAACACAAAAGTGTTAATTATGTCGTATTTTTTGATTTTTCCATCTTTACGATTTTTATCCTAATGTTTACGATATAACATCCAACTCGAAATATAAGAGTGAAGTTACACACCTGATTACGGTGAGAACTATACTTTCCCGTTCGTCGATACCTAAATACGCATCACGATAATTTAGAACACTAATACTATTTATAAATCTATTCTTAGAAATAACGATCTAGACTTTTACCCTTGAAATTTCGAACAACTTCTATATGTGGTTTCCCCCGATCGTTGGTTCGCTACCCGTTGAATAACCACGAACAAACAAAGGCTCAGGAGTACGAACGACTTCAAATAACTGGTTTTCCTCAGATGAGGGTCCACAACCCGGTGGAAAATCTTAGACTCCCGAAACAGCCATTCGCTTAAATTTAGGGGGAATAACGGAACTACCCCTCTTCCGAATACTATTTACCACCCTTTTCGTCCCTATCTTGATTGCCTCCATTGACAAAAGATCATTAGTCCGACTAATTAATATATCAGAATTTATGACTAATGATTTTAAGTGTGAGATTGGCTTACCACAAAATATCCTTGTTCCACAAGATGAAAAACAAGCGATAACGTCCCCTAAAACGAAATCGATTAATAACCCATCTATATCAATATGTTGAGTAATATGTAACTCCTTGATAAGAACCCTTACCTTGAAAGATATGATCCGTACTTAATAACTTCAAGATGACTTTGACGAGATGGTGATTCGGCATTCCTCTATCACACTATTGCTTAAACGAGGGTTGAAAGAATAATCAACAAGACAATATAGATGAATAGAAGATTCAGCTTTGAAGGAAAATTGGAGAAAATGGGATTAGTATCATTCGGCCATGGGGAGAAAAAAGATGGAGAAAGTGTTTGAATGATAAATAGAAATGGAGAAGAAAAGAGAATGGAGAGAAGGTGTTATTATTCAGTTTTCAAAGAGAAGAAAAGAGAAGGAGAAAAGAGATGAGTTTAGGAACAATATGCATTCGGCAATGGGGGAGGAGAAAGAAAAAGGAATGGCTTCTTGTGTTGGTAGTTTCGGCACTAGGAGAAAGACACACAATGGGATACTAGAGTGATAAGCAAAAAAATGACCAAATGGTCAAAAAGAAAATGCCTAAATGAAACCCAACAAAGTTGTTTTCTCCAAGCTAAAGATACATTCGGCTATGAGAGAAAAGAAATGAGAGGAAAGATGTTTTAGATGAGCAAAAATTATGACCAAAAGAATTCTAACAAGCTACCATCCTACCCCAAACTAACCACCAAATTTCGGCTCCCCCCTTTTGTCCATAATGTCATCCAAATACATGGTCAAAATGGCCATGCTAAAGTTTCCAAGACAACTTCCTTGTATCATGCCTTGTGATCCTCTACTTTCCAAAGCTTTAAAATCCTCTCCCCAAAATCAAGTTAATTCTATCCCTTAATTCAAGCTTGCCATAACCTTTAGCCACCATACCATAAAAGAGTTTGTCCAACTTATCCATAAATGATGCTTGGCCGACACATGCTAGGAAAAAGCAAAAATAAATGCTCACAATTTGCATGCTAGGAGATTCGAACCTCTTCCCTCAAGACCATACATGTTGCGCATATCCACTTTACCAATAGCTCAACTTATGCTATCATTTATCACTTAATTAACTTAAACTTCAAAGTCACCTGATTCCTCTATAGTAAATTCTCTTTACTAAAATTTATTCTAATTCCAAATAACCCCGAGCCTCCTCAAGACTCTAATAGGCACACAAATAAAATCATTCACAAGCTAAACACCAAAGACATGCAACATATCGATACTCAAATTCTTAGGATGTTACAGGCACTATGTGTGCGGATAAAATAGTAATGGCACTATGTGTGCGATACATTACTAATGAACGGCACTGTGTGTGCTCTTTTACAAGTACCGGCACTAAGTGTGCGATACGTTACGGAATCTTGGCACTAAGTGTGCGAAATTGGTTACAAGGCACTATGTGTGCGAATTTTCAAAGTAACGGCACTAAGTGTGCGATACGTTACTAAATTCTTGTAACAGATATACAGGTTTGATGCTTTCTAATAGACTCGTATTATTAATGTTGATAAGGATAATAAAATGTCCGAGTATACAATCATATGTTATGCTTCGGTGGTTAAGGTTGGAGAGGTAAATGACTCAAAAGGTATGTATTAATTATAACAACTTGTGATTGATGGTGGCTTGAAATGTAAGTAGGAATTTGGTAAGTAAAAGAGGCATATGTTGTTATTTTATCATGTGAAGGTGATGTATGGATATATACATATTTATACATGCATATAATGTTTTTATGAAATCTATTTAGTATGTTTGACTCTTTGGCAAGGAAGTTGTAAATGAAATAATTTATTAAATCATGCTAAAGCGTATATGTGAGTTAAAATGCTTAAAACTTGCTAAGCTTAAATAGCTTACTTTGTGTTTCCTTGTCGGTTTTCTGTTTTATAGATTTTGGATTCCTTACGAGCTCGGGGATCGTCAGCAGGAAAATCACACTATTGACAGCTTATTTTGGTATTTTGATTATGATAATTACGAATATATGGCATGTATAGATTAGAAAAAAAAAGGGGGTAGATATGAATTGAGTATCTATGTATATAAGTAATAGCCATGCGAAAATGGCTTGTCCATCTTGTTAATCTTGAAATTTATATTTTAGCTTGATGATTATGTTTGATTTGGTTTTGGTATATATATATAAGTTTGGTTAGAGTTTAAATGAAATGGAGTAAAGATGTTATAAATTAGTTAACCATATTTTGCAATGAAAATGTTTTTAGTTAGCGGCAGTGACGTGATTTTGAAAAATCACCGAAAATAGGAGAAATTGAATTAAAAGGTGAATAAGATATAGAATTAAAGCTCATTGTGTCTATTTTTATACGAAAGAAACAGAGTAGGCAAAGGAATTTTATATTATGAGATGTTTAAGTTTCAGTGAGACTGGTTCTGAATGACTTCGTGATCTCCTGTTCTATATTGGAAAAATTATTAAAAATTGTGAATAAATAATCATGGAGCATAGTTTATATGCTTAGAATCCTTAATGAGTCTATTTTTGATTGAAAGAAATGAGAACATTATTTGAAATTTATACAATGAGATAATTGAGTTTTTGTAAAGATAGGTCAGAACCATTGAACAGTGAAATAGGGGAAACTTTAATGAATAAACTGTACTGATTGGCTATATGAAAAATTCTGGAAAAATTATAGTAAGAATATATATGAGTCTAGTTTCAATGAAAATTTACGGATCTAAATTTCGAGTTTTGTAACTCGAGTTATAATCAATATAGTCAACATGATGCAGATGGACAGTTTAAATTTTTATGCCCCGAATTAGTAGTTAAGTCTAGTAATGCCTTACGCTCGACTCCGGTAACGGTATCGGGTAAGGGGTGTAACATTTGCTTGGTATCAGAGCTACGGTTTAGTCGGTTCTCGGACTAACGTAGCGCGTGTGAGTCTAGCTATACATGCCATATTTAACCTGCGATAGTGTGATATCTCCCGACTCTGACGAAAATTGTTTTAATTAGACAGATATGCTTTCCAACCGAGCTAAATTCCGATAGTATGGAATGTGTACTCAAATGTTTGAGTAAAAAAACAATATTGGTGATGAGTTGACACTCGTAAAGGTATGAATCAAAGTGTATGACATTTTTGTTATTGATAAATGTTATAATTATATGAGCATATGAGTTATGACAATTGAGTTATGATGCTATATATGAGAATTTCGATTGTGAATTAGTGATTTGAGTTGGCTTATGAACTATGTGTTAAGAATAAAAATGATTATAAGCAAATGCTTACTAAATGTTTTGAGAATGTGAAATTAGAAATGAACTGGCTATTCGTGATAGTATATGTTACATGTATGTATGTGTAAGTTAAATTTGAGGCTTTACTAACCTCACCCCCTTATCAGTGAAATGTTAAAATGAAATTTATAAGAATTTGGGATGAAAAAGCTCATGAGTGTGGAGTTATAGAAGTTCGTGCTTGAAAGATTAGTAATGTGGTCAGAAAAGAGAATGAATCAGCAAGTGAAGACAGTACTGAAAGAGATATTGGATAGTTCTGAAGATTATTCAGATTATGCAGAGCCACTAGTGAATAAGAAGTTAATTACGACTAAATGACGTATTATGGTATATTATCTAAAGAAAGTATTAACTGGAAGCTTTTCTGATATTTACTTTTGTTAGCAACGGGATAATGTGAAAATTTCTGATGACAGAGTTATACAGTTGAATAATGTTTATATTGTATTAGTGACCGAGTGTAATGGTTATAGTCGGGTAATTACTATGATTCCTTCTGGGCATTTTATGTCTACATTTATTCTCAGAAGCATAAGCGACTGCTTAATTCTGGAAAGAAGATTCTTACCGTGTGAGAACGCTAGCTAAATGTACTGATAGACGGAAGCATGGTTGATCTATTTGGGTTACATTTGATATTGCTATGTCTTTCTCTGGTATTTATTCCCTTGTGTGGATATGAAAATCGACGGTAAAATCTGAATGATACTAATACTCTGTATGTAAAGATTATATTACTTATGTTACTGTGGATTTCAATATTTATAAGTGACATTGTTCTTTCTGGACATTTTCTGGGATATTATCAGAATTGATATCATTCTATCTGGGTTGTAATTTTCAGATATCCTGAGTTTGAAATTTCACTATTCTGGTTTTCCTTGTGAATCTATGTGATTATTTGTAAGAGATATCTATTTGACAAAAAAATGGCTATATCATTGATAATTATAATTTCTGGCCTGAAATGTGAGAGTATAGTGGTACCGTTCTCAGAGTTATAGAAGTTGTGTTTATGCAGAGGATACTGATAAAATCACATTTGATTCTTCTCTGTGTTCAAATACTTCATTAACAGTGGGGATAATATTTACTTATAGGGTTGAGACATCGTTCTTATTAAGGCCCAATGGTTTCTAACTGATAGAGGTGACTACAATATAATTCAGAATATCAATGATTAATAGATGAGACCGCTTTTTATAAACTCTTTTCTAGTTCTCGTGAAAGTTCGACATTAATAAAAGTAAAAATAATTGAGGATCAAGATCAATCTGTGAAATGATATGTTTGGGTTATCCTTTTTAACGAGAAGAAAAGAGTTCTTCGAAAAGACTGATTCAGTGGTTTAGTCTGATTTGAATTATTTGATTGAATAGATAATTGGGTTATATGTGTCTGGATCTATCCACCTGACTGGAAATAAACTTTGAATGTATATGTGTGAATGGAAGGATAGTACGGAAGAAGAATTTGTATTCTTGAAGATTTAATACAGAATTTTATCTGTTGGAACAATTCTATCTGAGAAATGTTGTGATAAATTAAAGTTAGTTCGAATGTTGAAGTTTTCTTTTGCATGAAGGCATTATCAATCAAAATGTCAGTTCTAGTTCCGTCTGAGTTGAATAAAGAGTTTATGATCCTCAGTCATATGTTAATGAATGGTTTGAAGTGTATTCTAATGAAAAAGTGTACAGAGATATCTTGTGATTGCATATAGTAAAAGATACATGAAAAGAGTTATGTGATATATATGATGACCATAAGAGTGTAAAATGTTTAATGTCAGATAAAGATCCGAACTTGGCACAGAAAAGTTAACTCGAATCTCGAAAAACATGTGAGTCTGTAAGTGATTCTTATCCGAGAAAATGATTATAGTTTCGGATGTTTTGAATGGAAAACTTTTGTGTGCTTTTCGAGCGATGAATACGTGATTGATCTTATTAGGTAATGAACAGTTGTTAGCTGAATTAGAGGCTAAATAAATGTTTATTTAGTAAAGTTGTGAAATTCAAAAATGTGTCAGTGAATTATAAGTTAAAAAGGGGTTCAGCATAAATTGATTTCTGATTCAGAACTTCAGATGTGGAATCGATGATTATTTGTTGCTTTGAGATAAAGTGTCTATACCAAGAAGCTCTAAGACTATATAACCATTGTTATAAGTGGCCCACAGTGTCAATTAGTCTAATCGTACGAGAGTAACATGATGCACGACATTTCGAGATATGATATTGATGAATGAATGTGAACTATGATATTACTGACTTTGTTGATTATAGAAATAAAGTGTTGATGAATTGCGTATCGAGATTATCCTTATTATTGAAAAGTGATAGAGTTATATGTTCTTGAGATGATAAGTCTACACATGGTACTAACCATCATTGTTTCGGATTGAGATCTAAAACTCATATTGTGATTCTGAGGGAAATTACAGTAATCTGTGAGTACGAGATTGCATTGAAATCGGAAAACGCAATTCAAATTCTCAAAATATTTATTAGTCACTATGTTTTAGAGTTTCAAAGCAACTAAGAAAGACCGTTGCTGTTATAAGCAATTACCGAACCTTGTTATTTTAGGATCGAGCTTTGTGAGAAAATGATCCACGGGATTAATATCGTCAAAGAAATTGAGCAAAAAAAAATGAAAACAATTTAATACAGTCATAAGCAGTCTCAGCTAGAGATGATGTACAGCGAAAGTCAGATCAGAATTTCAATTGTGAGATTAAAGAGATTTGAAATCTGAAGCTATGTAGGAATTTGAAATGTATTGTGCAGAAGCAAATCCTTAATCTACTTTCTGGTAAGATTTTCGAGGACGAAAATCTTTAAAGGGGAGAGTTGTAACAGCCCGATTTAGACCTTAGTCGGAACGGTGGTTTCGGGACCACGAATCTGAATTAGAAAAAAATATTTTTATTATTAATTTGATGTCTATGTTATGTGGTTAAGTATGTGTTAAAATATTATTTATTAATTTGTGCGTTTAGGTGACTAATTTAAGTGAAAGGACTAAATAGTTAAAGTAGTAAAAGTAGTATTTATTTTAATTGAAGGGCTTAATTGAATTATTTCTTGAATAAATGGTTTTGCATGTCAAATTGCCCTAAAAACATGGTGGTGGACGGCATGGTGATTAATTCATATATTAAATTCATTTGTTTGGGTAGTGGTATTATATTAGTATTATAATTTGATTAAAATAAGAAAACATATGTTTGTTTCATCTCTTTCTTCTCCATCTTTTTGACTGAAATAACAAGGAAGGAGGAAGCTTAAACTTCCATTTTTGATTCGGTTTTGCATGTCTTAGTAAGTTCAAGAAAAAAAGGAAAAGGAGTTGGATCGGGGAAAAGTTAAGTTAAACGAATAGCCGAGAAACTCAAATTCATCGACTTTCAAGGTAAGTTTTAAGCAATCGGATTAATTTGAATTATCTCTATATTAAAATGTACATGTTCGAGTGACATGATAAATTTTATTTTCAAATTGCCGAATAAGGCATAGGAATTGTTATATGTGATAGCTGAATGTGGATTAGTAAATACATGTGTATATGTATAACCATTGAATAATTGAGTTGGCCAAATATATGCACTTGTGATAAGGGATATATATATACATATATATGGAAATGGAATATTCGGATATGGTGACTTTAAATGTGTTTGCCGAATGTGATAGTATCATGAACATGTATTTATTTATATAAATACCTTGGATGGTTGAAATATGTATAAAGGTATATAAATTTTACCAATGTGATAGAGTATAAGATTAAATATTTGTATTGGCCGAATGTATGTTTGACCTATGTATAAAATTTTGATATGTTTGGATTGGATAAATATTATGGGTTGAGTAGTAGTTAATTGTGGACCATGAAATAGGTGATGGTGGTGATTGAATAAATAACTATGTGTGCAATACATTACTAATAAATGGCACTGTGTGTGCGGATAAAATAGTAATGGCACTATGTGTGCGATACATTACTAATAAATGGCACTGTGTGTGCGGATAAAATAGTAATGGCACTATGTGTGCGATACATTACTAATGAACGGCACTGTGTGTGCTCTTTTACAAGTACCGGCACTAAGTGTGCGATACGTTACGGAATCTTGGCACTAAGTGTGCGAAATTGGTTACAAGGCACTATGTGTGCGAAT
Source organism: Gossypium australe (assembly GCA_005393395.2). NCBI lineage: Eukaryota > Viridiplantae > Streptophyta > Magnoliopsida > Malvales > Malvaceae > Gossypium > Gossypium australe. Next base: position 38,039 of record CM016626.1, read on the forward strand.
TTTCAAAGTAACGGCACTAAGTGTGCGATACGTTACTAAATTCTTGTAACAGATATACAGGTTTGATGCTTTTTAATAGACCCGTATTATTAATGTTGATAAGGATAATAAAATGTTCGAGTATACAATCATATGTTATGCTCGGGTGGTTAAGGTTGGAGAGGTAAATGACTCAAAAGGTATGTATTAATTATAACAACTTGTGATTGATGGTGGCTTGAAATGTAAGTAGGAATTTGGTAAGTAAAAGAGGCATATGCTGTTATTTTATCATGTGAAGGTGATGTATGGATATATACATATTTATACATGCATATAATGTTGTTATGAAATCTATTTATTATGTTTGACTATTCGGCAAGGAAGTTGTAAATGAAATAATTTATTAAATCGTGCTTGTAATAGCCCAAATTTCAGTGATGTCAAAATTAATGGTTCGAGATCACCAAATCTGACAAATGAACTCGTAGGCTATATTATTTAATATTTACAAGCCAAATGTAGCTTTTAAAATATTTTTAAAATAGTAAATTATGTTTTATAAAGATTTATTTGGTCAAGAAATCGAGAAAAAGAGGTATCGAGATCTCGGTGTTATAAACCGAGTCATAAATATTTTTATGAATACTTACGGAATGTCAATAAGGTAGTATTAAAATTCCATTAGAAAATTTTGACGTTTGGGTGGTTAATTAAATAAAAAGGATTAAATTGAAAAGTGTATAAAAGTTGCTAGAAGGATTAAATAGCTTAATTGTCAAATGAGGAAGGACCTAAAGTGAAAATAAGCCCAAAGGAGATATTTGGGGCGGCAATATCTGAGGAAAATCAGGAAATGGATGAAATAAGGGTAAAATTGGAAAATTGCCAAAATTAGTTAAATAAGTATGGGACCAAATTGGAATTATCTAGATTTCTCTTCATTTCTCTTCATTTTCTTCAGCTGAAAAACAGCCATGGGAGAGAGTTTCAAGCTGGTTTTCATACTCAAGCTTCATGTAAGTTTAATTCTTGCTTTCTCCTTGAAATTTCTATGTTTTTGTTCTTTTACAATTGGGTCCAACTTATTAATTCATTAGCTTTTGATTCTATGGCTAACTTTTAAAGTTGATGTGGATTAGTGCTGGAAGAATATGATGAATAAATATTGAATTGAAGCTTTAATTTTGTTATATGATGATTTTATCAAGTAAAATTGATGGAAATTGGTTTTAGGATCTAATTGTGAAAGAGTTGAAATTAAGGCCTAGTATTAAAATTCTGATTTTCAAAGGTTATGAAGTAGTTTAAAATGATAGAGAAAAGTGTTAAATGAGAAAATTAACTCAATTGAGGGGTTAATTCAGCAAGGACTGAATTGTATGAATTGTGGAATTAGGGACAAAATAGAAATCAACATGTTACACTAAAGCAGTTTTGGACAGCAGCAGTTGTCTAACTTTGAAAAATCACCAAAAATTGTAGAAATTGAATTAGAAGTTGAGTGAGACATGGAATTAAAGCATGTTGAGTCTATTTTCATATAAAAGAAACATAGCAAGCAAAGGAAGTCTACATTTTGAGATATTTAAAGTTTTGTAAGACTGGTTTAGAATAACTTCGTGATCCCCTGTTCTTACTTTAGAAATTCACTAAAAATCATAACAAAATAATTATGAGTTATAATTTATATTTAATGAGTCTATTTTCATTAGAAATAATCGAAAACACTATGTGAAAATTGTACTATGAGATAATTGATCTTTAGTGAAGAGAGGTCAGAGCTGTCGGACTGTGTAACAGGGGAGAACTTAACTAATAAACTGTACTAATTGGCAGAACCAAAAATTCTGGAAACATTATAGTAAGAAGATATATGACTCTAGTTTCAAAGAAAATTAACGGATCTTAATTTGGAGTTCTGTAGCTCAGGATAAAAATAATTTAGTGACTATGACACGGATGGACAGCTTGGATATTCACATAAGTAAATAGTGAAAATTATAGATAATGTTACTTATAGATAATTTAGTGACTATGATACTAAGGATGTGGATGGAGAGGAGGAGGAGGAAAAATATTAAATGAACGACTTGTATATAAATTGATTACATGCTCGATTATAATTGATAAATGTTGAATTAGAAATGATATAATGTTTTATTTGGAATATTTATTATGAAATTATGATTATCGTTATAATACAAAAATTGAACTTGTAAGTTTATATGGCTAAATTTAAGTGATCATTTGTTAATTTTATGAACTTCATGATGTGTTATTTCATATGTATTGATGATAAAATCGTGCATAATGTAAAAGCATGAAAATTGAATAAATGATCAAATTAAGCACTTCAGTTCAGTGACAAGATGGATTTGACGGAAAATACTATGGTTGAACCATGGCAACAAGTGATAAGTGATAGCTTCGGCTACACTTATCTGATCAAGGACAAGTGAAAGTGAAAAGTGGTAGGTTCGGCTACCTGATCAGTGAAAAGTGGTAGCTCCAGCTACCTGATCAATGAAAAGTGGTAGCTCCAGCTACCTGATCAGTGAAAAGTGGTAGTTCCAGCTACCTGATCAGTGAAAAGTGGTAGCTTCGGCTACCTGATCAGTGAAAAGTGATAGCTCCGGCTACCTGATCAGTGAAAAGTGATAGCTCCGGCTACCTGATCAGTGAATAGTGTAGCTGCTACAAGTGACAAGTGATTTCCGTGTAAGACCATATCTGGGATATGGCATCGGTGTGATACGTGTTTAAGATGTAAGACCATAGCTGGGCTATGGCATTCTAGTGAAAAGTGATGAATTGACGGATAAGTTCATGGTTTCACCATGACATAATGATAGCGAAGATGTAAGACCATGGCTGAGCTATGGCATTCTAGTAAAAAGATCATAGCTATGTTATGGCATCAGTGATTATCAGTGAAATTCAATGCATACCGGTGCAGAACAATTTCGTAAGACGTTCACTAATTTGACGAAGTTGGTAAGTATTATATAAAATTATGTGATATAAGGAAATATGAGTTGATGATACATGAACATAGAACTTGGTTGATGAATGAGTTCATTTGTGATCATATATTTGTACAACCTTGAGTGTATTATCCGTATGAAATGGTATTCTGAATGAGTTAATGAGAAGAGTTCTAATATGACATAATCTGAATTCGAAATGAAATATTATGAAAACGTACTTGGAATGCATTGGTATGTCTTGTGTATGTTATTTGAGTTCATAATATGGAAAGTAAATGTATGTGAAAATATGAGGTGATGATATCTGTACATGGAATTTATTGGTGGATACGTACATCCTAATGATTTTAGAGAACATTGAAATTGAGCTCAATAAGTGATTTGTCAATTTAAATTGTGATTGACAGGAAGAGTTAGTGAATTGCATGATTATGAGTTGTTACATGTATTTGTCAAAAATACGATGAAATGATGGTAATTGATACATAGAAATATGAGACTATAATATATAAAAACATGGAATGTGTTTGATAAATGTGTTCATTCATAATTATAGAATTTTTGCATCTCAAGTGCACTATATGTGTAAAGATGATGTTTCAAATGAGTTGATAAGTAAAACTCAAATATGAAGTAGTTTGAAACCAAGACAAATTGTTATAAAAATGTATATGAAATACAGATGTGCGATTGTTATATGTTATATGAATACATAATATGAAAAAGTATAAGTACAAGAGAAATTTAATGAGAATTGAGCCTAAATACGTTTCTTGTTATTTATATGAAGTGTACGACTAACAAATCGTATTAAGTATAAGGCTCAGTTGAATATCTTAAATTGGTTTTTGTATGTATTAAACGTGGGTGAAGAATAAGGATCAAATGAGTGAGAAATATGGCTTGGAAAATAGCCTAATTTGTGAAAATTAAATTTACCACACGGCCTAGCAACACGGGTGTGTACTAAGGCTGTGTGACCCAAGTTCCTTCATAGATGCAAGTCAGAGAGTTATACGCCCTAGAGGCACGGCCATGTGAGCCACACGGGCGTGGGACCCTTGTAAATGAGATAAACTTAAGGATTTTACGAAAAAAATTTTATACGATTCTAATTTAGTCCCGACCCAATCCCAATGCATGATTTGGACTTCAAGGGTCCGTTAAAGGCACTTTTATAATCAATTTTGATATTTGAGCGATAAATGGTTTAAATAATCTGTAGGTGTTCCGTACTATTTGGTAATGCCTCGTACCCTGTTCCATACTTTGTGTTTCCTTGTCGGTTTTCTGTTTTATAGATTTTGGATTCGTTACGAGCTCGGGGATCGTCAGCAGGACTATCACACTATTGACAGCTTATTTTGGTATTTTGATTATGTTAATTACGAATATATGGCATGTATAGATTAGAAAAAAAAGGGGGTAGATATGAATTGAGTATCTATGTATATAAGTAATAGCCATGCGAAAATGGCTTGTCCATCTTGTTAATCTTGAAATTTATATTTTGGCTTGATGATTATGTTTGATTTGGTTTTGGTATATATATATAAGTTTGGTTAGAGTTTAAATGAAATGGAGTAAAGATGTTATAAATTAGTTAACCATATTTTGCAATGAAAATGTTTATAGTTAGCAGCAGTGACGTGATTTTAAAAAATCACCGAAAATAGGATAAATTGAATTAAAAGGTGAATAAGATATAGAATTAAAGCTCATTGTGTCTATTTTTATATGAAAGAAACAGAGTAAGTAAAGGAATTTTATATTATGAGATATTTAAGTTTTCGTGAGACTGGTTCTGAATGACTTCGTGATCTCCTGTTCTATATTGGAAAAATTATTAAAAATTGTAAAAACATAATCATGGAGCATAGTTTATATTCTTAGAATCCTCAATGAGTCTATTTTTTATTGGAAGAAATGAGAACATTATTTGAAATTTTTACAATGAGATAATTGAGTTTTTGTAAAGATAGGTCAGAACCATTGAACAGTGAAATAGGGGAAACTTTAATGAATAAACTGTACTGATTGGCTACATGGAAAATTCTGGAAAAATTATAGTAAGAATATATATGAGTCTAGTTTCAAGGAACATTTACGGATCTAAATTTCGAGTTTTGTAACTCGAGTTATAGTCAATTTAGTCAACATGATGCAGATGGACAGTTTAAATTTTTATGCCCCGAATTAGTAGTTAAGTCTAGTAATGCCTTACGCTCGACTCCGGAAATGGTATTGGGTAAGGGGTGTTACAACTTAGTCATTTGTATATGTCATAATTAGTTTGGCCTAAAATGTTGGCCATTAATATTTAGCAGTTCATTTTGTATAAGGTCATTGATGTTGACTAGTATTATTCAAGTTATATATTTGTAATGAAAATTGAAAAGAGATAATTTGGATGAAATTTTATGACTCAATTTAATACGTTTACAAGTTTATGTGTTTCGTTAATGCCTCATACCCTATTCCGGCTTCGAATACGAGTAAGGAGTGTTACATTTAGTGGTATCAGAGCTATGGTTTAGTCGATTCTCGGACTAATGTAGCGTGTGAGAGTCTAGCTATACATGCCATATGTAGACCGTGATAGTGTGATATCTCCCGGCTCTAACGAAATTATTTTGTTAAGACAGAGATGACTCCTAACCGAGCTATTTTTGATGATGCTAAAAAAAGTTATATTCAAGTGATTGAAATGTATTTGTGATGAGACTAAACTTAGAAAGCTATGGGTAGAAGTTCATGATATGTATGTGTTAATGTACGAAGTGAGATAATGATGTGTTGAGAAATGTGGAAATATGGAATAAAATGAAAGTTTATGTGGTGATAAACCCATTCATAGTTGCTTGGCATGCATATGATGATATATGCCCAACCTATTTGATTAAGTGAATATGATAAGTACACCTACACAAATTGATGGAATGTGTGGTTATGTACACTTGTTGAATAAGTGTAATCAGTATGTTAATGTGGTTGAATTTTATGTTTACTTATTAAATTACAGACAGTATGATGTTATGTTTTACGTCATTTCTAACGAGGAAATGAGTGCGATCGTTCAATGATGAATTGACGGATAAGACCATGATTGGACCATGGCAGTACATGTGTGTACGTGTAAAACCATAGTTGGACTATGGCATCAAGTAAACAACGTACTCAAACCCGTAAGGCGTTCTCCAATTTGAAAATTGCTAGTGTAACACCCCCAAACCCGGCCCATGCGTTTCGACCAGATCTGGTATGCTACGAGTTGTACATTAAAAACTCTTGCCTTGTTGGTTTTGGAAGTCGTAAGTTAATTAGACTTTATTTGAATAAATAAATAACATTTTAAAAATAAAATCCTTTGTATTATTATTATTAAGTATAAATAAACCTTGTCATAAGTTCATAAGTTGCAGAACATTGAAAACTACTTAGTTGAATAAAAACTAGGGGGCCTTATTACATAAATATTCTCAAAATAATCTCGGCTCCCATGTCCACGATCTACTGCTCATCTGGAAGAGTAGAGAAAAAGGAAAGCGTGAGTTACCAAGACTCAGTGTATAAATCTCAAAACACACAACGACCTGAGCCCACAAACACATTATGGGCCCTGGCCCATACATAAAGGCAACAATCATGATTATATATCAAATAATAAATGATTAATAACCCAACCCATCCTAGGTTTCCATCCTCTACACACCAACCCGTACCAACCATCACACCTTGGGGATTTCTACAATCAACCCTCCATCCGCTACACACCATAACGACAGTCGTACTGCCTATTCCTGTTATTCAGGAATCATTAAATGTGGCATAGCCACCGATCACTGTGTGACCTAACATTTACATTTGTGGGATTTCTACCACCAATCACCAAGTGACCTATCATGCACTTCCCCTTCAATATCATAATCCCACCCCATGCATACACACATAAAGAAAACATCATGCAGGTTTACATATATTTCGATACACATAGGGAGTTCTATGTTTATGTACCTGGCATCCTTTCCTAACCCTTTTAGGGTTCCATTCGACTGTCTATACAGCCTCTTTCCAGCTTTTTAGCCCATAACATATATATAGACATACATACAGGATTAATAGTGTGTTAGAGATCTACACACCTGATTACCAATAAAACGATGTTTTCTATGTCGACGCTATCCGTAGTCGACACCTCTGCTATCTGCCTAAGGTGTTGTTTAGAAGTCGGTCCACAACCTAGTGGCCAATCTCGAACGGCAGATACCACTCGTTTCTTAAACTTAGGGATTCTCTCCTTTGCCTGATCCATATTTAATTCCATCACAAGTTCTTGTCAGAACTACAACATATGATCGTTAATCCTCATCATAGAGTTAAGATCTTGTGTACTATGAACGAATCTAGTAAAAATCTAGGGAAAATCTCCTTACCTTAAAATCCCCAAATTGGAGACTAGCGATTTTCGGCTTTTAGATCTAGACGACCAAGTTTCCTTCAAATCCCGGAATGCCGCCCAACATAGAACCATTAAACTATTAGCTTTTCGGCTTTTGCCTTTCAAAAACCGAAATAAAACGTGAGAAACCAACAGAAGTCGACACTTACCTTAACACAAGGCATTCGGCTAGCACTAGAGAGAAGATTCGGTAATGCCAAAGAAAAAGATTTAAATGCCGGAAGAATAGAACTAACTCACAAATGGGATAAATAGAGAAAAACTATGGAGATTTCAGCTTTTTAGAGAAATTGGCACAAGAGGAAAAGAATGGAAAAGAGAGTGAAAGGAGAGGTTTCGGCTTTTGAAGAAATTAAAGAAAGAAATTGTAGAGGAAGAGGCTAAGGATTTCGGTACAAAGAGTGAAGAGAAAATTAGGGTTTAAATGCCAGAATCAAGGAGCTATCCCCCCTATTTATAGAAATTTCGGCACCTACTGCTTAAAACCGAAAACGCCCTTCCAGATAATTAAAATTTAAGCTAATAAAAAGGGAAAATTCTGCACCCCTTTTCCATGAAGTAGCCGAATTCTTCACTCCTCTAGGTGGTGGAATTTTGGCCATCACCTAGCCTTGCAGATAGCTCCTATCTTTTCTCCTTTTTATCTTCTATATTATTAATTATAAAATCCATATAAATCCTCCTATTTTTGAGCCTTGTTGCCATCCACTTCACCTAACCCTAATGCCGAATTTAGCTAACTTAAGTTAAAAGATTTGGGATCCATGAAACTTAAATTTTGGGCCCTTACACCTTTGTTGTGGCGTCACCCCTTGCTCCATTTTAAGTGCCGAAAATGGCCCAAAAACATGGGCTCCTTGCGACCAAAACTTGGGCCCCTTTAACTGTTAGTGACGTCACCTTCTAACTCCCTTGCAGCGCCACCTATTGTTGGGCCACAAGCCCACGTTGGTATTTTAAACACAATTACCACCTTTTAAACTCTATAATTCCCAATCAGATAATTTAACCAAGGCCTTTGCCTAGTCCTGAGCCCAATTTGGACCCCTATCACTTAAATTAACATATTAAACATATCCTTACACTAAACGCATAGACCCATTAATTCAGGATGTTACAGCTAGTAAGTAAATTTCATTGTTTGAAATTGTGAATGACAGAAAACATTCGTAAAATGAATAAGCATATTAAATTGTCCGAAATGAATTATGTGATTATGATGATATTACGTTAATGATGAATGTTAAGTCATATGTGTGTATTTATGAGCGTCAAGTTAGAGGTTGTATGACCTTACCCCCTTATCAGTGATGCTTTATGACGAAATTTTACGAGAACCACGTTGAATAAGTTCATAAGTGTGAAACTAAAGAGTTAGTGATGAAATAATTAGTAATGTATACAGAGATGACAATAGTTGGAAAGTGAAAATAGCTTTAGAAGAAATATCAAAATGTTTTAAAGATTACATAGATTATGCAATGTCAAAGATAAAGAAGAAGCTAGTCTCGGCTATTCGATTCAATTGAGTTATGTGTATTATAGTATCCTCAAGTATAGTAATGAATTTTGTGCATTCACGAGTACATAGACGGATAGTCTGAATGAAGAAATTATATTCGGGAAAGTATGATACAGAGACATGCCTATTGAATTGTTTTACTCGAATGATGTTATTACGAGTTAAAGCTGTACAGATTGATAAAGTCATCACATTTATGAAAGTTCGAATGATCTATGCATGTTAGCAAAAGTTCTAAACGGTTAAAAGTATTATTAACCGAAGCTTTAGTTCTGAGTTCAGTTTGAATTGAGTAAAGAAATTGCGATTTTTTTTAATGATGTTCTATTGAACAGATCGGAATATGTTTTAATACATGTGAAGAAGTAGTTGCACATGCGAACGGTTAAAGTCACATGAAAAAAAAACTGTTCGACTAATGATTTAGAGACGGTCACTTTTATATTTGTGTTGTGAATTGGATGATTCTGTATGTTCAATGAAAAATGGTATAAGCTTCCTGATTTTAACGGGTTAAAGTATTTAATGTCACAGATGCTTTTAGAAAGCAAGTATGATTACAGATGCTTGAATGGAAAATCTTTGTTTATTTTTGTGAGTACTAGTTACTCGATTTATCTTATTTGATGATGGATTAGTCTTAGCTAAGTTAAAAGCTTAAGTGATACTTTCTTTGTGAATTGAGAAACTCGAAAACGTGATAGAGAATGGTGAACTGAACGAGTACAGTGTGAAACGACTTTCTATTTCGAATTTCAAGTTGGACCTGATTCTTGTTATTATTCTTGTTCTGAGATGGAATTCGCGTATTTGGTAATCTAGAGTTTGTACAGAAGTTGAATACGAGACATAGTAGTAGTTCGTCGGTTCATCCAAGAGTAATAAACGATGCAGTCATATAAAGTAGATGTGCTAATGATTGCGTATGTTACATGATATCTTGGATCCGTATTCAGATGACGATATGTTAACAGATAAAAGCCGAAAATCAAGTGAATTCAAGACTAATACAGTCAGTGGTTGTAACATCCTGAATTTTTGGGCCTATGCGTTTAATAGGTAGGATATGTTTAATATGTTAATTTAAGTGTTAGGGGTCCAAATTGGGCTCAGGCTTAGGTAGAGGCCTTGATTAAAATTTTCTGTTTGGGCATTATAGGGGTTTAAAAGGTAGTATCTACGTTTAAAATACCAAAGTGGGCTTGTGGCCCAATCTTAGGAGGTGATGCCACACAAGGGAGTAAGGGGCCCAAATTTAAGTTTCATGGAGCCCAATTCTTTTAATTTAAGTTAGCTAAATTTTGGGCATTAGGATTAGGTGGAGTGGATGGCAACAAGGCTAAAATTTAAGGGTTTTAATGTTTAAAATATGTGGATAATAAGCAGATAAAGGCTATTATTTAGGAATTTATTTTATGAGGATAATAAGCAGATAAAGGCTAAAATTTAGGGATTTTAATGTTTAAAATATGTGGATAATATGCTGATAAAGGAGGGAGGAGTTAGAGATAATTAAGTCTCTTTTAGATGAGCCAGTAGATTAAGATAAAGGAGAAAAGATAGGATTTATCTGCAAAGTTAGGTAAGTGCCGAAATTTCTATAAATAGGGGGAATATCTCTTCAATTTCGGCATTTGGGGTTTTTCTCTCATTCTTTTCTCTTCTTCTCTGAGTAAAAGTTGAAAACTCCTAAAGTTCCATCTTCTTCTTCATTCTCTGCAAAAGCCGAAATCTCTAAGCCTATTCCCTCATCTTCACTTTGATTCAAAAGCCGAAACTACACCTATTCTTCTCCTTAATATTCATTGGCCGAATCTCCCTTAGCCATCTTTTCTATTTTTAGTTCTTTCAAAAGCCGAAAGCGCGATAGATCATCTTTCCGGGATTTTTCCTAGAAGCCGAAACTCATAGATCTCTAAATTATAGAATCGTGTTACATTCGAGATTTCAAGGTAAGAGGATTTTTTTATTCATATATATAAAATCGGGTAGAATACTAACTATGGCCGAATATAGGAGAGGCCTATTTTCACATCTTTTCAGCTTTTTGAAGCAAAGCGTAGATCGGTTTAGCAAGGGTATCTACATTAATCAGGTGTGTAATTCTCCACACCATCTAGATCTGTTTGCTAATACATGTTTATAAGTTTTATATGTTCTGATAAATGTCGAAATCTCGGCATAACGATTGAAACCCAAAGAGGGTAAAAGCAAATCACCAGGTTAGTGATCCCTGTCATTCTAAATGAATGTTTTGGTTAAATGGTATGTGTATGCCGATTTTCTGTGATTGCATGGGTTAGGTTTGATGAAAGGAGGAAGTTATACGTTGTAGCGGTTTTTACCGTGATCTGTTGTAGCGGTTTTTATCGTGATCTGTTGTAGCGGCTTTTGTCGTGATCTGTTGTAGTGGCTACGGCCATGATCTGTTGATGAGCAGCAAGACTGCCATCAAGGCGTGTAGCGGTGTGGGTTGATTGTAGAAATCCCCAATGGTGTGAATGGCTGGTACGGGGGCGTGTAGCGGATGGAAACCTAGGATTTGGGTTGGGCTTGCATATTAATTTTTATTATGTATATTAAACTGTTTATTTTGTTTTATGGGGCTAAGGCCCAAATCTAATGGTGCATGAGGGTTGCACATTGAGTCTCGCGACTCAACCAATTAATTAATATTTCAGGTAGCACTTAGTGCATCGGACCGGGCTGGAGAGGAGCGCAAAGTGGCCATGCAAAAGAACATTTTGGATTCAGCAAAAAGACTCTAGTTTATTATTTTATATTTTTTAATAGGTTTTAAATCTCGTTGTAATAAGGCCAGGGGCCACCAGTTTATATTTTGTTTTATTATGGGCTTTTATTACTTTTAGTTATTTAAAATTTTATTTTAATTAAACTAAGGCATGTACTAAACTTCGGTTTTTTATTCATAAAGGCATCATATTAAAATTCATATCTTATTTGCATTATCAAATTATTAAGTTTTCCGGTATAAATGTTTAAACTCAACAAATGTTTTTCCAAAGACTCGACATGTATTATAGAATCTTCTCAGTGACATGCCAGATCCGGTCGTGGTGTTTGGGCCGGGTTTGGGGTGTTACAGTGGTTGTGCGAGAGTGATAATGAGATAGAGTTACCATAGATTTCATATAGGGATTGTCATTATCCCTGAAAAGGAATATGATAATTGGTTTATGGTTGATCAATTGAAAAAGAAAGATCCGTATGATCATTTCATTAAGTGCAGATTTCTTATTTGACAGATTAGCCGAGTAATATGGTTATGAGATTATTCGATTATGCAGAGTGCCAGTTCTATTATGTCAGATAAAGATCCAAAGGTTACATTGTACTTATAGAATGAGCCATATACAGTTGCATTTTGGCACAGTAATTTGTTTTTTTTATATATCAATGATAAGTCTATGAGGGTAGTTCAGATTTTGACGGTGTACTCTGACATTGTGTGCTAAAAGATTAAAGGATATTGAAAAAAAAAAGATATATGAGATAGCTTCATTATAAACTCTTTTCTAGTTCTTGTGAAGGTCCGACTTTGATAAAAGTGAAATTGATAGAAGAATAATATCAAATCTGTGAAACAATATGTCTGGGTTATCCTCTTTAACGAGAAGAAAAGATTTCTTCGAAAAGACTAATTCAGTGGTTTAGTCTGTTTTAAATCATTTGATTGAAAAGATAATTGGGTTATATGTGTCTGAATCTATCCACCTGACTGGAAATAAACTTTCAATGTATATGTGTAAATTGAGGGATAGTCTGGAAGAAAAACTTGTATTCTTGAAGATTTGATACCGAATTATATCCATCGGAATGATTCTATATGGAAAATGTTGTGATAAATTAAAGTTAGTTGATTGTTGAAGTTTTCTTTTGCACGAAGACATTATCAACCAAAATGTCAGTTCCAGTTCTGCCTGAGTTAAATAAAGAGTTTATGATTTCTAGTCATATATTATTGAATGGGTCGAAATGTATTTTAATATTAGAATGTGCAAAGATATCTTGTGATTCTATACAGTTAAAGCTGCAAAAAAAAAAAAAGAGTTATGTGACATATTTGGTGACTATAAGAGTTTAAAATATTTAATGTCAAAGAAAGATTTGAACTTGGCATAGCAAAGTTGGCTCGAATCATCGAAAAACTTTTGAGTCTGTAAGTGATGCTTATCCGATGAAAATGATTATAGTTTTGGATGTTTTGATTGGGCGATGAATACGTGATTGATCTTATCAGGTAATGAATAGTTGTTAGCTGAATTAGAGGCTAAATAAATGTTTATTTAGTGAAGTTATGAAATTCAAAAATGTGTCAGTGAATTATAAGTTAAAAAGTGGTTTAGCATGAATTGATTTCTGATTCAGAACCTCAAATATGGTATCGATGATTATCTGTTATTTTGAGATAGAGTGTGTATACTGAAAAGCTCTATGAATATGCAACAACTGCTACAAGAAACTCTCAGTGGTAATTTATTTGCTCATATGGGAATAACAAGATGCACAACAATCCGAGATATGATATAGTTGATGAGTGTAAAATGTGATATTTCTAACTTTGTGGATTATAGAAATAGAGGGTTGATGAATTTTGTATCAGGATTATCTTTATCATTGAAAAAGATGAAGTTATATGAAATATGGTTAACTGTCTGAAGAAATCTCTCTGTAAGTATAGATTTTCTCTTTTGATAAAACAGTTGAGTTATCCGTTTCTGTGTTGGTAAGTATGTCTATGATGTCAGTTATCATTGTTTTGGATTGAGATCTGAAACTCATATGATAATTCTGAGAAAGATTACAGTAATCTGTGAGTATGAGATTGCATTGAAATCGGGAAACGTAAATTAAATTCTCGAAATATTTATTTGCCACTGTGTTTTAGAGTTTCAAAGTAACTAAGAAAGACTGTTGTTGTTATAAGCAGTTACTGAACTCCGTTATTTCAGGATCGAGCTTCGTGAGAAAGTGGTTCACGGGATTAATATCGTCAAAGAAATTGAGCAGAAAATGAAAAAAAAAATTTAATACAGTTATAAGCAGTTTCGGCTAGGGATGATGTACAGCGAAAGTCAGATCAGAATTTCAGTTCTGAGATTAAAGAGATTTGAAAACCGAAGCTATGTGCGAATTTGAAATATATTGTGTGGAAGCAAATCCTTAATCTACATTCTGGTAAGATTTTCGGGGACGAAAATCCTTAATGGGGGGAGAGTTGTAACAGCCCGATTTAGACCTTAGTCGGAACAGTGATTTTGGGACCACAAATCCGAGTCAAAAAAATATTTTAATATTATTTTCAGTGCTTATAATATGTGAATTTACATGTGTGAAAGTTTCGTGAATTAATTTTATTGTTAGTGTGCTTAATTTAATAAAAGGGCTTAATCGCGTAAAATGAAAATTTAGTGGTTATTTTTAGAAGGGCCGAATAGTGGATGTTCTTTTAATATGAAGGTTTTATGTTGCAATTTTTTCAATAATAAAAGGTAGTGGACGGCAATGGGTTAATATATATCCTTATTGTACAAGTTTTATATATTAAATAATAAATGTTAAATTAGTAAGTGAATAATAATATATGTTATAATAAGACAAAACATTAAAGAAAAACACCACTTTATGTCCATCTTCTTCACCGAACATAGAAAAGAAAAAGAAAGTCTGAAAGTTTGAAACATTCGGCTATATTGAAGCTTAATTCAAGATCAAGGAAAACGAGATTTGAAACTAGAACGAGGGAAAAACGAGTAATTGACGAATAAGTCATTTTCACCGATTTTGCTTTCGAGGTAAGTTTCTATGTACATAATACATCGTTTTTATTTATGTTTTAATATTTTGTTATATTATATGAGATATGGTTGAATATGGAGTAATTACTTGATGTAAATTATGAATTGTGAAAGGAAGATGGCACTATGTGTGCGAGAAACGGGTAATGGCACTATGTGTGCAATACATTACCGGTGGATGGCACTATGTGTGCAAGAAACGGGTAATGGCACTATGTGTGCGAGAAATGGGTAATGGCATTATGTGTGCTATACATTACCTGAAGATGACACTATGTGTGCGAGAAACGGGTAATGACACTATGTGTGTGATACATTACCGGTAGATGGCACTATTTGTGCGAGAAACGGGTAATGGCACTATGTGTGTGATACATTACCGGTAGATGACACTACGTGTGCAAGAAACGGGTAATGGCACTATGTGTGCGATACATTACCAGAAGACGGCACTTCGTGTGCTAATTATCAAATAACGACTAAGTGTAATTGAATATGATTATGTGATGAATAAGTACAGGTATAAGTGTGAAAACTTATGAATAATGTGCACGATATTTGAGCGAACTTTCGGTAAGAAGAAATGGAGTAAGTGAAATTATGAAAGAGTAAATTTAGAAATAAAACAGTTTTGGACAGCAACAGTTATGTGTCTTTGAAAAATCACCAAAAATGGTGGAAATTAAATTAGAGGTTGAATAAGAAATGAAATTAACGCTGGATGAGTCTATTTTGACATAAAAGAAATGGTGTAAACAAAAGAATTTTATATTCTGAGATATTTGAATTTTTGTGAGATAGGGTCAGAATGATTTCGGAATCCCCTATTGTAACTTTAAAAATTCACTAAAAATTGTACAAAAATAATCATGGGATAAAATTTATATCCCTGAATTTCTTAATGAGTCTATTTTCAAGAGAAATAAACGGTAACATCATTTGAGTTCTGTACAATGAGATAATTAATTTTTAGTAAATAAAGGTTGAAACTGTCAGACAACAGAACAGAGGATAATTTAAAGAATAAACTGTACTAATTGGCTAAGCCAAAAATTCTAAAAATTTTATGGTGTGGAGATATTTGAGTCTAGTTTCAGATAAAATTTACGGTTCTTCATTTGGAGCTCTGTATCTCGAGAAATAAATAATTTAGTGACAGTGACTCAAACAGATAGCTTGAGATGAACATGAATAAAAGTGGAACTATGTGCAATTATGACTGTATTATCTTGAGAACATATTGTGAAGATTTATAAAAGCCTGTTAATAAATCACTTATTATTTACATACTTACTAAGCTTTGTAGCTTACTTTCATTCCTTTCCCATATCTTATAGGGTTGTATGCTAGCTCGAGTTGAAGATCGTCGGAGATGTAATCACACTATCAAGCTATCATCGTGGGTAAAAAGTGAATACAAACCTCTTAAGTTTATGGCATGTATAGGGGACTTAGTCATTTGTATATGTCATAATTAGTTTGGCCTAAAATGTTGGCCATTAATATTTAGCAGTTCATTTTGTATAAGGTCATTGATGTTGACTAGTATTATTCAAGTTATATATTTGTGATGAAAATTGAAAAGAGATAATTTGGATGAAATTTTATGACTCAGTTTAATACGTTTACAAGTGTATGTGTTTCGGTAATGCCTCATACCCTATTCCGGCATTGAATACGGGTAAGGGGTGTTACAAGAACTCCATATCAAAGGAAAACAACTGCAAGCTGATATTATTTAAATGATTTATTAAGCCACATAAATAGTAGCATCAATTTGTTCATGGTAGTGGTAACGAATCAAACATGAACCAGAAAAGAAACTACACGGAAAATTTGAAGGGAAAAAAGCGCAATTTGAATTTAAAGATCGTAACCAGGTAAACATCGAGTTAAAATTGAATTTACTCAGATAAACCTCAAAAGGTGTAAATACGAATCTAATAAAAGCCTTGGAACATGTCATGTATCATTCAAAACACTCGAGTGAGAAGTACAGAATCATAAAGCTGAACCTTAAGAGGTAAAATTGGAAAAGATGTCTTGCCAAAAAAGAAAATATCTATCTATGACAGCAAAAAAAAAGAAGCATTAGCATCCATAATTTTGAGATAAGAAAGAAACACGGTGAGGATGAGGCAAAATATTAATATAGGAAGAGAACAGTAGAATCAGACCCGATATAGGTGTGACCTCTATGACGAGGGCTGAGAGAGGTTAGCAGATAGCTAGCGAAGAACCCTTTTCCCGGCTTGCCCTTATTTTCATTTCCCGGTTCTCTTATTTGTTCCTGATTTTTAACTTCAAGATCTCAGTATTTAAAGTCTTCTGTTCGTGACTTCCTCTGCTTGAAGCAGGCATTGAGGGATTTCAAGTCTCCTTTCTCGCTCTTCTTTCTCGCTTCATTGCCACCTGGGGCAATTTTCCCACCTCTCATCTCTCTCCAATTCACTCACAGCAAAGCAAATGAACTTGATTTTGGATGTAATAGAAGTTAATAATTTAAGACAATTAATTTGGGGAATCGGACTAAACAAGAGTAGGGTAACATTTTTTCGGTTTAAAGGCACATATGTTGACCAAAAATCCACAGCCCAAAACACTGAAATAAAAGCCCAAAAATACCAGTCCAAACCTAAACCCAGGCCCCAAGCCTCAAACCCCTATACCCCAAACTCGGATATCCCAAGAATGGGATATACCAAACCGAGATATCCTTCGATAGGATAACCCCAGACCGGGGGATATCCCTAGCTGAAATAAGTACGACATGTAACCCGGTCCAAACACATAAAAATCTGAACCGGATACCAAAAATACCAAACCGGGACAAGATATGATGGGAATATTCTTGGAAGAGCTTATCCTGAAACGGGATATAACGGGATAATGAAAATAAACCCAGTACTTATTGTTATGCACCCTTTAATCACAAATCTTTAATTGTTATGCACCCTTTAATCACAAATCTTTGTGAGCCAGCCAAGAGGCATCCACATCGCAGTAGATATGTTCTATGATGCAAGTAATAACCATATGACATTAAGATTATATCTATACATTTTCAATCACTTCGATATTTTCCAAATGCATAGAACCTAAAAATCAAGAAAGTATCAACCATTTATTACTGAGCAAACCAAAAAAAAAACACCATCACAAGTCTCAATTTTCACAATAACATACATGATATGATTAATCTCTCTCTGTATATAAACCCCTGCATTCTAGGGTTTAAGATATTAGAATCTTAATATCTTGTTGTATCTGTAGACACGAGAAAAGGAATACTGAATCACACATTTTGCAGTTAAATAGTTCAATGTAAAATTATCCATTGAACGTGTTAGGGGTACATAAGTTTTGACTGCAGAACCATCTCAATTCGGGCATTACAAAATAATGGAGGAAAAAAAAAAGGAAACTACTAGACGTCAAAAAATAACAGAAAAATGGGTGGGGACACATCTAAAGTAAAAAGGTTTCTTCAAGCTTGATTACCATAAAAGATTATCTGTCAAAGAGAACCAGATACATGATAGCTGGAACAATGATATGCATGCTACAATGCGTTGTGCAACATTATCCCTTGTCAAAAAGAAGAAAAAATAGTTGTAAGTGAAAATAACTATACAATGTTACTCTGTTATCTCGGAAGTCAGATAGACATCTGCAAAAAGCAAAAGCTTTAACTAGAGGCATGCTGTTAGGGTTGAAACAAATAGAGCAAATTAGATCCCCTGCCATGTCATTAAGTGTAGTTTTAGAATTCAAGCTTTCTGCAGAACCCCAAAACAATGACGCTTGATCTCTCAGTGAGTTTAATAGGAGCACCAGGGCAAGTATCAGAAGCCCCATTTAGGCAAGGAGCTGAAGGGGGTGTCTTACTACCATCAGAATCACATTCTATATTTGAAAATTCAATAAGAAAACCCTCAGCTTGGTTTGAAACGATAACTTCCAAGAGATTTTCATAATCAGACTCAAACATTTCTTCATCTGAAATAGAATCTGCAGCAGTTCTATGGTTTACAGAACCCACAGTTCCAACAGAGATGTCAAAATTTAGGCGGCGTGCAAAAGTTATCCTCATTTCATCAACGTATTTCCAGTAGGAAGGAGCAAACACCATGCCTTCTGGGCCAGGAGCAAATGGGTCAAAAATACCATCCTTTGGGGTTCTAGGACTACCATGGTTGACAGAAACCATTGACTCTTGGTTTATGGTGGTATCAGGATCAAAGTGAGAATGATTTTGTGCATTCTTCACTTCGATGGGTGGAGAATTAAATTTATAGGGGAACTCTCCAATTCCTCTGTTCGCATCAGAGGTGATAGGCCCTAGGGAAGATTCCTTATTACCCTGTCTAGTAGTTACCAAAGCATCAATAATTACCCTATTAGTTTCGTCTGTGCAAACTTTATCTGAGTTTTTAATTAACTTGAGAGAATTGTCTTTGCATTTGCTGGCACAATTTCCAGAATCCATTGATCCAATCATAAAACAAAGCCTAGGCAGCTGCAACGAAGGGAATAATAATATTATTATTATTGAAAAAAAAAAGCCAAGAATGTAGGTCATGTTGGCGAATCTTTTGAAACGGCGGATGAATAAGAAATTCTAACCCTATTCCCAACCCTAAAGCACCGTTTCAAAACTAAGTTTTTGTGTTTTAAACTACATCCTGCATTCATTTTTAGATGTAAAAACCCTAGATTCAAAAGTAACACTAAGGCAAAAGGAAAACAGAGGATCAAATATGCAAAGATGAGCACGTCACAGAAACCCTAGAAAAAAAAAGCCTAACAAAATCAACAACTGTATAGGGACAATAGTAAAGACGAATAAAAAGAAAATGCTTACTTGACAAACCAAGCCAAATGCTGAAGGCAAACAGAAACAGTAGCAGCAGCCGCCGCGCAGCGAAGGGTATAAAAGTGGTAGCACTATTCTCGAAACCACAAAGCTAATGTTCTGAAATTTTTAATTTCATAAGTACTTCCAGATTGGTAGGATCAGCCTCCTGAGCGCGCATCATTGCTGCAATAGCCTGTACAGAGATATCTAATCAGTGAATTACATTTTTTCTACAAAGTCAAATATTTGGACCCCAATAAAGAATAACAGAAGTATAAAAAGGTCTTGCATAATCCCTGTAAGTCTCAAGATAATGACAAGCAGACACATTAATCATCCAAAACAATTTACAATAAATGTGAAACATTACACTTCGTAGGCTTGATATAAACATAGTTTAAGATGGGACCTTATCCATTCAAATTAATTTTAATTAAGCCAAAACGGTTTTGACATGGTTCAAGAATAAATAGAAGCGATGATAAGTGAAATGTAATGCACTACTAGTTCATGTGACAACAAACGATAATAAGTTAGATCAAGAACATTAGCAGCCAGGCAAAGACTGTGGCCTTAGATCTGGTACTCTGACTGAAGCCTCAGGCCACTAAGATAAACGAAATACCAATCATATTGCAAACTTCAATGTTTAAACGAAAAATAGCTCCTTCTATCCCTTTCCAGTAGAAGTTTTCATATATAAGAAATGAACATTGCATGGTACACCAACATGGCTATATCAAGCCAGCAAATAAAACACAAAATGTAGAGGTACAAGAAAATAGATCCTTTGTGTTCAAAAGGTTTTCTTGCTTGCTTAATCAATAGGCTGTTCTGTATCCTAAAATATGATGGTATTCACAGGGCATTAGACAAGATTAAAAATGATTTAGATTTAGGTGGAATAGAAAGGTAAATGGTCAACCTTGCCAGGCAAAGAATCATAATCAAAAACACAAAAACAATGCCTTTTGGTGTAAGAATACACATGAACTATCCAACTCTGACAAACTAGAGCAAAGAGGATTACCTGCTGGTCATCATCATTTTCAGCATAGGTTATTCCTAGCAATCTCCAACCTTCAGCATTCTCAGGATTTTTCATAACTTCAGCCTCTAGGGCAAGCACTGCTTCACTCAAAAGTCCTTTCCTGAATAGCTCTTGACCTTCTTTTAAAGGATTTTGATGACTAACATATGGATTCATATCAGAAAATACATAGACACCCCTAGAAGCGTCCGACCGCTGAGGAACCTACAAGTTTTCACAACCAAAACATTCATGAAGAATTAAGAGAGGTTATAAAGTGAACTTCTTCAAGGCTACCAGACTTACTCATCATATGAATTTGCCCAGTTATCAGACGAACTATATCCCAAAGCCCCCTCACCAACCTGACGACCAAATTCTTCTGCCCAGTCATCAACATGCAACTTTGAGAATTCATTGACCCATTGATCATCGACAGACTCTTGTTGCAATCTTTCAGCACAAAATTCATTGGCCCAATGGTCAGGTCCACGGAAAACCTATTAACCATCAGGTCAAGAACATTTAATGAAATGAAGAAAATTAGAATATTTCAACTAAGAATAAGAGCTTAGCACGGTTTAAGAGTCTCAAAATAATACATAACACGCAGAATCATTACTTGCACTTTGTATCCTGAATAAACAAATCAAAAGACCCTAGTTGTTCTCATACAGTAGCAAACTCCTCAGCCCATTGATCAGGTTGAAGAAATTCAAAGAACCACCAACCAGAGTAGCAGATTCTGTATAATAAGAACATTTATACAAATTACAATGTTTTTACCTGGTTTAATACCAAACAAAGATATACAATTACAAGAATCATCAGTGACAGTTTATCTTCTAACTTATTATAATCAATAAGCTCTCACTGCTCAATTTAGTAGCAAGCTCCATGACCCATTTGAGGTTAGAATCTCGGGAAGGCAGGTCTTTTATGAGTGTTAGCACAATTTAGTTGCATCATTGTTTGTGCCAAACCATTTTTTTCTCAACCAACCTATCCTTCCTCTCTGTTTTAAGGTACTACTCACAGTCATTCTTTTTTTCTTAATTGCCAATTTCAAAGCCTATTCCTAAATTTTGGATAAAAATAAATGGTAGAAACTGACCGAATATGATTCTAAGCAATTTTATACTACCATAACTATTACCGTTCCCAGAAAAGAAAAAAAGCTACCTACGGAGCTAATCTATCAACAAGATTTAGGAACAAATTTTAACTAACACGAACTAGATAAGGCTGAGGATGGTTTACCGAGTGCCAAGATTAGAGTGTATTGAATTTATAAAAGATGGAAATGAAAAAGAAGATTAATAAAAGCCATTGAATTTGACCGAAATCTACGAAGAAGAAAGAGCTGAAAAAAATTCCAATCCACTAAAAATGTTGTTGATGAAAGCAAAAGCATATTGGAATACTTACTAGTTTGCAGGTGATGATGCCCCAAAAGCATGATGCAAGCCACTAAAATTCTTTAGTTGAAAATGAGCGCAAATCCGCCATACTGCTGGTAGAGAAAGACAGTGTAAGACAAAATTGAATCAAAGACATGTGCAAACCTATCTGTCAGAAAACAACAGTTGCAAAGTCCTGTTCAAAACAAATAATTACCCTAGGATATATATACTAGTAACTCAACCAAGTAAATTGAACAACTGTTTAGCAACAAGCACAAGAAATGGATGAGAAAATGGAAATTAAAAAGAAATATCCAACAATGTCCTTAAAATTTTTCCATAAAAGAGATGAAAACGGTAACAGAGACTTTGAAAAGAAAAAGAAAGGCAGGCAACACAGAATGCAAATTGCTAGCAGAAAGAGACGGCCTTACCTTTACAAACAAATCCAAAGGTAAATTGAGAAGATACTTGGTTACTTACAGAGAAAGGAAAGGTGAGGAGGGGGGGATGTTGGTGGGGAGGTCAGAGAAGAGACGAGAAGACTTTATTATTGATGTTGGGTGTCTCTCCTAACCGAGATGGTGTTGCTCAGTTTTTAATAAATCATCTCTAGTAATACATTTTAAAAAGTTATCATATTCTTAATTAGTTGATGGTTTCTCTTTTACCGATGGTTGTGGATCTTCATCAGCTTCCACAGCATATTTAAACCGCATGCCCCTCAAAGACTCCTTCCCAGCAATGCTCATATCTGCACATTCAGCAGCATTTACCAGGGTGAGGCCAGTAGCAATTGAGGTTGCCTTGCTAGGAGGGGGATGAAGGAAAACTAGTGACTCTACATTACCTACTCCAAGATTGGATGACTTCCCTGGTTTTCTTGTCCCATATTCTTCAATGTGTTCAGATTGTTCATGACAAGCCTCATGAATGATGCTATGCAAATTATCTGCTGAAACAATAACCACTTCATTTGGATATGTTTCTGGAACAGTTTCACATGTATCACTGACTTCGTCATATTCATCCAAGTTATCACAATCATATTTGTATTCAAACTCATTTGGTTCAGTAAAGCAGTGGAGCTCATCCATTGGTGAAACTTTAACTTTCATCTGCTCCGGCAAGCTTGGGCAACTAGTAGAATGATTTGTGTATTTGGTTGAGAAGTAGTTTACCGTGATGTTCAAGCTGATCAAACAACAATATAACACATTGGTTAACCAACTATTGACCTAAACAAAACAGGATTTATCAGGGATAAAAGGCAAGTATATACCTCTGCCAGGCAGGGAGGGCGAGCATCATATATGCAAGTTTTATCTTATTGGTGACACCAGAGAAGGATTTAAATGTTGCAGCTGCTTGCCTCACAGCCGCTCATTCCTGAGGATGCTGCCAGGCCCACTCAAACTGCAGGCATCAACCCATCAGAAAACATTTATATATTAGTAATAAGCCATGAGTCAGAACAGTTAGTGGAAGTATTACATATAATAAAATCAATTAGCTCAGAAAATTTTAAATTTTGGAAGCATTCTTCACCAATCAAGAATGTCTCTTCAAGTGTCAAAAAGCTGCCTTTTCTGCATTTAAAAAATATCCGCCATTATTGTTGCCTTATGGCTCAATTTAACATACACATTTATATATAGCACTTCATCAACTAAGCATGGACAACATAAGACAATTAAATTTCACAATAAAGTAGATAAGTGTAGAAAACAGAGTAATTCTCTGTATTTTTCTATATTTTATTAACTAAAGAACTGAATTTAAATAGAGAAAAGAGTCATAACCTAATTGGGAAAATAATTCCCTTATTCTAATAAACTACTAAAAGATAAGATAAAATAATCCTAGAATATCTCAAATGATTTATTCTAAAATTTATCTACCTAAATAAGATTTATCTATCTATAGAAAACATTTAATATATTTCCATAATTCCTACACTCCCCCTCAAGCTGGAGAATATACATTGTATAATCCCAGCTTGAATAGGAATTTATTGAAAACAGGCTTTGGCAGAGCCTTAGTGAGAATGTCTGCAACTTGTTCTTTTGAAGGAATGTAGGAAAGAGTGGCTGTCCTTTTGTTGACTTGGTAAGCAATAAAATGCCTGTCATTCTCCACATGCTTTGTTCGGTCATGTTGGACTGGATTCTTGGCAATCTGAATAGTAGATTGATTATCACACAAGACTTCAAAGTGATCCTCCTGATTAGTGCCAAGTTCTTTTAGTAATTTAATTAGCCAAATTCCTTCGCATATTCCCAAAGCTAGTGCTCTAAATTCAGCTTCAACACTACTTCTTGAAACAATAGATTGTTTTTTACTTCTCCAAGTTGTAAGGTTACCCCAAACAAAAGTGCAGTAGCCACTAGTGGATCTTCTTTCAGTGAGGTCTCCCGCCCAACTAGAGTCTGTAAAAATCTTAACAATTCTGTCTTGTGTTTTCTTGAACATTAAGCCGTGTCCTGGAGTTTTCTTCAAGTACTTGAGAATTCTGTTTGCTGCTGCCATATGCTCTTCATTAGGATTAGTCATGTGTTGACTTATCACATTTACAGGAAAGGCTATATCTGGCCTCGTCAGGGATATCTAAATAAGTTTCCCAACTAATCTCTGAAATTTCTCTCTGTCTACTAAAGACCCATCTTCTTTGTTGAATCTCAAATTTGCCTCCATTGGTGTATCAACTGGCTTACAACCAAGAAAACCAGTTTCTTTAAGTAAATCAAGTACATACTTTCTTTGATTGATCACAAGTCCTTTTTTTGATCTTGCCACCTCCATTCCTAGGAAATATCTTAACTTTCCCAAGTCCTTGATTTCGAATTCCCTGTTTAACAGCTTCTTCAAATTGCTAATTTCTTTCTCATCATCTCCAGTAAAAATTATGTCATCAACATACACAATTAGGATAGCTTTCTTGTTTGTAGAAGTTACCTTGATGAAAAGTGTATGATCGGTAAGGGACTGCTTGTAGCCGTTTTTTAGAATGACGTTAGTGAACCTCTCGAACCAAGCTCTAGGTGATTGTTTTAGCCCGTATAGAGACCTGTTGAGCTTGCACACCTTGTTGCTTCCTTCAACAGACTTTTAAGCCAGGTGGCAATTTCATGTAAACTTCTTCCTCTAGCATGCCATTAAGAAATGTGTTTTTTACATCAAGTTGATGTAATTGCCAATCGCAATTTACAGCCAAACTTAGGAGTACTCGAACAATGTTAAGCTTTGCCACGGGTGCAAACGTTTCTGTGAAATCTATCCCATACGTTTGTGTAAAGCCTCTAGCCACCAGTCTAGCTTTGTATCGTTGGATGCTTCCATTGGAGTTGTACTTTACAGCAAAAATCCATTTACAGCCAACAGCCCTTTTTCCTTGAGGAAGGTATGTAACTGTCCAAGTAGCATTTTTCTCTAGTGCACCAATTTCCTCTTCAACAGTCCTTCTCCATTTAGGATCCTTTAGAGCTTCAACTATGCTTGTGGGAATCTGTTCTTTATCTAAGGTTGCTGTAAATGCTTGAAAAGAAGGCATCAAAGAATTATAGCCAGCAAATTTTTCAATAGGATGCTTGGTGCATTGTCTAACCCCTTTTCTAATAGCAATAGGAAAGTCATCTAGAGTAGAGGACTTACTGATTTCTTTTTCCATTTCGGCAGCTGGACTCAAATCCAATTCTCGGCAAGAATCAGATTGCAAAACAGTCTCAGGAATATTTTTCTTTTTTCTTGTGTAGACACGAAGCTGTTTGGGTGGTGATGTTTGTTGAAGATTTTCAATAGGAGTAGGTGTATTTTCAGGAGGGGTGTTTAAAGTAGGTGTGGATGAGGTATTGATAGGTATAACAGTAGACTTGATCGGAGTAGTCACAAGTGACAAATCTGTAGGTAAAGGTAAAATTGGTGGCAATTTTAAAGGTTGAGAATGGAAATTAGGAGAAGATACCTGATTTGGCTGAAAATCACTCCATGTCTCCCCCTGAATTTCAACCTGTGTGAAATAGGGATCCTATTCATAAAAAGTGATATCCATAGTGGTAAAAAATCGTTTTGAAGGAGGATGAAAACATTTGTATCCCTTCTTAAGGGAAGAATATCCAACCAGTACACATTTTAAGGACTTAAGGTCTAACTTGGATTTATGAGGAGCAATATTTTGGATAAAAACTGTGCAGCCAAAGATTTTAAGTGGCAAAATTGAGGAGATAGGCTTAAAATGAGGAAAGTGCTGCAAAAATATAGATTGAGGTGTTTGAAATTTTAAAACCTTACTAGGCATTCGACTGATTAAATAGGTAACCGTTAATAAGGCTTCCCCCCACAGATATTTAGGAACATTGGTAGTAAATAGAAGGGAACGAGTAACTTCTAGGAGATGCCTATTTTTTCTTTCGGCAAAGCCGTTCTGTTGTGGGGTTCCAACACAAGAACTAAGTTGAACTATGCCCTTGTCCCTGAAAAAATTACCCAAAGACCTAGCAAAAAATTCACTTCCATTATCAGATTTAAAGAGCTGAATTTTAGCCCCAAATTGAGTGAGAACCATGTTATAAAATTGGGCAAAAATATCAGCAGTTTCAGATTTGTCTTTCAGCAAATAAGTCCAAGTTACCCTACTGTGATTATCAATGAAAGTGATAAACCACTTACTATGATCAGCATTCTTCACCCGAGAAGGGCCCCAAATATCACTATGGATCAAAGCAAAAGGGTGAGAAGGCTTGTATGGAGAAGGAAAATAAGAAGATTTAGTATGTTTAGCAAGAGAGCAAACTTTGCAAGAAAAAAGAGTTTGGCCTTTTATTAATAAATAGATCAGGAAATAATTTAGCAAGGTATTGGAAACTAGGATGACCTAACCGAAAATGTCATAACATAACATTATCAACTGTATTTAAAGCTGTAAAAGATTTGAAGATCTCGGGTTTAGGAGAGGAAGGGAGGATGCAGTTCAACTCCGAGGAAATTTTACTTACGGAAATGAGATTGCAAGCCAGATTTGGTACAAAGAGAACATTATGAAGTGCAATCTGATCATTGAGAACAACAATTCCATGGCCTTCTATTTTGCATAAGGACCCATCAGCTGTTTTGACAGCTTTACCAAAGGTTTGGAAAAAATTGTGAAATAAGGCCTTATTACCAGTCATATGATCCGTAGCACCAAAATCGAAGATCCAATTAGGAGTGAACTGAGAGGAAAACAATGCTGTGGAAGAAAAGTTACCTTCTGGTTCTTTCATGACCAGATTACCCGCACTAGACCCCTGAAACTTTCCAAACAGTTTTTGAAGTTCAGCAATCTGCTCTTTAGAGAAGCTTGTGACAGATGTCGCAGCGGCAAGACTGGATTTATTATCTCTGGAGTTCTTTGACTTCCAGTCCTGAGGCTTACCATGAAGCTTCCAACACTTTTCCTTTGAGTGACCAGGCTTTTTGCAATGATCACACCAAGGTCTCCCCCGCTTGGAAGAGGGAGATGTAGAAGAAGAAGTTTCTGACATGGTCTAGGGTGGAAAGGAACCGTAACCTAAGCTAATACCATGTAGAAAACAGAGTAATTCTCTGTATTTTTCTATATTTTATTAACTAAAGAACTGAATTTAAATAGAGAAAAGAGTCATAACCTAATTGGGAAAATAATTCCCTTATTCTAATAAACTACTAAAAGATAAGATAAAATAATCCTAGAATATCTCAAATGATTTATTCTAAAATTTATCTACCTAAATAAGATTTATCTATCTATAGAAAACATTTAATATATTTCTATAATTCCTACAATAAGAACCCAAAAAATCCCCTAAACTAAAGGTTTCCTGCCATAGCCAAATATCATCAAATGAAATTTCTTGAGACCAAGTATGCTATAGTGCCCTCTAATTTGTTATTGAATAATAATAGAAGCACTCTCTTATGGAAAAGAATAGGGCACCTCATCTAAGCAATAGGAGTTAAACAAAGCGGCTCATACGCAGTTTCAAGCATTGTTGTAGGATAAAACCTTTTAAAATCCTCTGCCAACTCATCTGGCCACCCAAGAGTACTGAAAGGCCATAATGCACTGAAAGAGAGCAAGCAGCAAAATATTGATGTGTGCATGACAAGTTTCATTTCCAGAGAATGGGAGAACCATGTCAAAACCTTTAAAACTCAAGTTGAAGAAGATGGCTGAAAAAAGCAACTTACGCCATTTTCTACCAGTTATTGCATTACTCAAAAAGCCCAACAAATGAACTCATTTATCACAATAAAGTGCTTTCAGCCACTTCACACAAAAATGTTTCAAATAATCAACATGGTTACCTCAATACTTTTTGCACCAGAGTTAGATATCAGACATATTTGGACTCAACCTTAGACCTCTCAAAAAACCGACAGAACTTTCCTACCAGGTACTAACAAGTCAGGATGTAAGTGAAATTTCAACTTAGGAAGATTGAAGTGACAGGAAATCCTACTACTTACAAAGAATTTTTTTTCCTTTTATAATTATGCAAGAAAGTTAAGTGACAACATTAATATAATAGCTTCATTTGGATAACAATTTCAAAATATTACTTGCTTTATTCTATGTGATCTCAAAGACTCAAAACATGATTCATCCTTTTTCATTTTGGACATGTCAGCAGATTTTTTGGAATAGGTCTTCATATCTAATCAATAACTTACATACAGGAAGAAGAAGAAGAAAGGTGCACTTATTTGATTGATAGTTTGAAAATATTGCATCATCTAAACACTGTTATTACATTAGTTAAAGATTACAATACAAATACCACCTCAGGTTTATTTGAAGATCCTTTATTTCCTTGAAAAGGTGATAACAGAAATAAACTATTATGGTCCCGAGGCTGGGTTTGAGGAACCAGACGAGTGGCGCAAGAATTCAATCCGAAGAAAGGGTCTTTTCCCTTATTTTGATTCATATTTTTGCCTATGGTTGTGGAACTCCAAAGGAGTTTCCTACCTTTGATTTGCTGAAACATTCAATTTATTTTATTCATGAATAATTTTTCTCTCATAAAGAGATTTATAATTTAGGAAATAAGATGCAAAACCCTACTTTCTTATTCTAATACGGAAAATAAAAATATGACATCAGAATATCCTAATTTATTAGGAAAGTTTTATTTAAACTAATAAGATAATTTTAGGAAATAAAAATTAGAACCAAATCCCAACAAAATCAATATCCTAATCAGATCCCCTAACATAAACACGACATAATAAGAAAATAACACCAAAGGGACATCAAAAATAGAATTGACAAAGACTGGTTGTGAACTCTAGCTTGTAATATAATATCATCCCATCCAATCAGTTAGAGAAGAAAGCTAATTATGTACCAAAAAAGAGGGAGAAACTCTAGGTAAAGAATGACTTTCCATCCTAAAATGATGATATCATAGTTAGGGAGTTTAAAATTGAATAACCAACCTTGAGAACAAAGTGTCAAGAACATCTGGATCCTGATAAACTTCTACGTCTTTTCCGTATTTATCACGAGCCTTCCTAAGAGCTTCCTCAGCACTCCTAGCAACTATATATTCCTCTTCACAGTCTTTTCCAACAATGTACCAACAGGTATGCGGTGTCCCCACCACAGATGTCTGCTTATGCACCAATCCTTGATATTTGTCAGCCAATGATTATAAATCTGTAATCAAAATAAGCAGAAGTGAACGAAGGCAGAAACTAGCCAACAGAAGTATACTTAAAGTAAAATATCGATTAAATAGGAAGAAAGGTCCTAGATGACAGTAACATGTGCTGAGGGGTGTTGCACCATGAAGAATGACAAAATGTGGCCATCCTCTCAGCAGGGAGGAGAGTTAGCTAGATGGAGACTGGAAAATGACTAAAATGGTACCATCATCGGACATGATTATGTCCTACCTGGGAACATGCACGTTTCCAAAATTTTCCTTGTGCTTAAAAGGTCATACCTTTTATTTGTGTCCACTTAAACATGTTGACATGAGCATTAAATGCAGGTACTTTAATTAGGAAACATGGATAAGGCAGAACAGCATAGGTTAAGGGAAAGTGATGAGGTAAGTAAAGTTATCAAGAGTTATGCTTTCCATCATACCTTCTAATGAAGAGTTCTCACTGAAAACCTGTGACAAGCAGAGTGTACAATTTGATACCTGGCAACGCAATATCCCTATGCTACTCCAAAATAGTCAAACTATTTTAAACCAACCAAAAGCATAAATTACAAACAAATCACTTTCTGAAATAACAAAGACAAAGAAATCCAAAATCCATTTATGGATTTATAATCCCAATTCACTCAATTGCTTACAATACAAAACAAAAACCCAATTTGGAAACCGATTCAGTCAACCATCCTATGATCGACCCGTAATTCCAACCCAAAAGCTGTGTAAAAACGACAATGGCAAAGATTCAAATGAGAAGAATCTTTAGGAGAAGAGGAATAAGGAGTCGAACTGTGAAACAAAGGCATGAATTCTTACCCGGGAGTTGATCTGACCCAAAACCCAACAAACGAAGATGGAATGAAATGCTGGTGTTTTATTGCCGGAGATATATCAGGAGAAGAGAGATTGAAATCGAGGTTATTCATAAACCCTATAACAAAGAGATTGATACCTGAAATGAGTCTCCGTTGAAGCAGCGAACTTCAAAAATAACAAAAACCAGATACGCCAGAGAAAACTTAGGGTTTCTCTTTCACGAAAACTCTCTTCCTACACAAGTGTGTTTTTTTGGCCTGTGGATACCCAAAGCTAAAAAAGAATGACAGGAAAACGTTGAAAAGAGACCGAGAGTGAGAGAGAATCGCCGAAGAAATGGGGAGCAATGGATTGGATAGATATATTTGAGGATTTAAATTTCGAATGATGGGAAGGAAGCTGGCCAGATCGGAGGTAAGACGCTGGAAAGTGTGTGGAGGCAGCGGCAGCGGCAGCGGCAGCGGCAGCGGTTTGTTAGAAAGGACAATAAAGGAGGGAGAGAGAAAAAGAAGAAAAATAGTAGAAAAAAGGGGATATCCCTTGAATGGGATATACCGAAATTGAGGTATCCTTCAGTAGGATATCCCCAAGCCGGGATATTCTTGGAATGGGATATCCCTATCAGGAATAACTTCGACAGGTGTCCCGGTTCAAACACGTAAAAAATCTGAACCGGGTGCCAAAACAACTGAACCGGCACTAAAATTACTGAACCGAAATGGGGTCTAATGGGGATATTCCTGGAATAGTTTATCTCGATATGGGATATCCCCGGAGCAGAATAAGAATGAAAATTATGTAGAACAAGACACTAGAAAAATCTGTTCCGACGCAAGCTAAAACACTAGAAGGGATTCCCAGATTCTGCTTTGTCGTGTTGTTCTCTGTGGATACACAAGATAAGTAGGGTTTAATTAGATTTGGATTCAAGATTCCTTCTTCATCTTCATTTTCCTGAGCAAGTTACGGAGCAAGCAAGTCATTCTTTCTTCCTCGTTGCACTTTGTCTATTTAATAATTGCATTATCTTTATGCCATTGCAAAAAAATTGTAAAGATTGTTCTTTGTTTTGGGGACTTTTTTTCCGGCTCATTCTTTTGTTAAATTTTAAGAGATTCTAACCTACCTGCTAAACTTGGGGCCTTCTTCTTTTCCCTTTCATTTTAGCTGTCATTCTGATTTCCCATTCGCTTTCATTTTCTTACCTTTCTTCCTTTACCTCATCTGGATTTTATGGTTTTCTAATTAATTGATTCGCTTCCTTGAGAAAGAGGACTGCTCAGTTGTTAATTCACAACTATTTTGTCCTTTCTTCATGTTTATGAAAAAAAAGGAAAAGAAAGCTAAATAATATATGGATGTGTAGGAGGAGTTTTCAACCTTTCATTAATGGAATTCGAGATAACTGACACCAAGGAAAATGAAAACAAGGAGTGCGAACTAGTTGTTCCAGTAATAGGTGCTTCTAACTTGAACGATGGAGATCATCCTGTTAGTCCACCACTTCAGCAACATCCTTCCTCTCCTTCCCCCTCTCCTTCCCCCGTGCCCATGGCGGCTAACTCCATAACTTATCACACGGGGCATGCCAATGCTGATAGCAACATACAACCACATTCTACTCCAGCTCACCACTCAACGTGCTTACTTCCTGTTTCCAATGATCAATCGTCACTGAAGCCTGATGTAGATACCACAAGCAATGTGAAATCTGAATCGTCTTCTATTTTTCATTTCAAGACCCACACTGATTCTACCTCCGATCATATTCAAGCTGCTGAAGCTACAACTGATGTCAAAACCGAAACCTCTTCTGTCTCACCTCCTAAACTCACAGAAAATGCCAAAACTGAAACTTCTTCTGCATTAACTCAAAGCAAAACGAATTATGATTGTAACCCCATACCAACTTGCCTTGATGAACCTGAGTCACTTACCCCTTCTCCATTATTTTCTGATATGGAACTACTGAAGGAGAAAGTGGAAGATTTGAAGAATGGGGATAATAAAACGGTGTTGCCTATAACCCCTGTTAATGGGAACAACAATTCTGAGCTCTCATTTTTTTTGGATGACATTCATTTTTCCGATGGCAATGAGTCAGGAACAGAAGAGTAGCAATCAGTCTTCATGAAGCAACTGGAAATTTTCTTCAAAGAGAGAGGCATGGAATTTAAGCCTCCTAAATTTTATGGGGAAGGGCTGAATTGCCTTAAGTAAGTTTATTGGTAATTGCATTACTGTTTTCATTTTGCAATTGCGATATGTTGGGAAGTTTCTATTTGACTGACATTTATACACCTTTATGGGGGATAAGGTTGTGGAGAGCTGTTACTAAAGTGGGTGGCTATGACAAGGTATGTGTGTTTTGCCTTGATTTACTTTTAAATTTATAAATTTAACATGCTGTGTACCATTCTACTTCAATGAATTGTATATGGTTTTAGGGTGCCAAGTTAAGGAACGCGCTATGATTAGACTCAAGTGGAATAATTTTAATTTACCTTGTGCTTGAAATATTCAGTCTTGGCTCCAATTCATTTCCTCCAGCAAATTTCTTTTGTATTTGGATCTTGTTTGGCATTTTGTATACAAACTGTTTGGAAGGTACATATTGTTTTGACAATATGCTGTTTCAGTGGAATCTTAGTCCAAAATCTTGTTTTTGCTATTTTATGTGGGTTAAATTCTACTCTAGAGAATTGTTTTATCTTGCAAGTTATGCAAGGTCTTTGTTTATATTAGATGAGTCATTGGCAAATGCTACATTTCTACTTATATAAGCCATTACTTTTTTGAGAACTTAGGTCAGGAAAGTGCATACAAAATTCAGCATGGTTTATTGTACAACATATTCATTCTGAACTCAGACCTCAATTGCTACTGGCCTCACCATGGTAAATGCTGCTGAATGTGCAGATATGAGCATTGCTGGGAAGGAGTCTTTGAGGGGCATGCGGTTTAAATATTCTGTGGAAGCTGATGAAGATCCACAACCATCGGTAAAAGAGAAACCATCAACTACTGACGAGGAAAATGAAAAGCTAGGGGACACTTGCACTTTTGGAGTATATCACAGGCAGCCATTTTATGTCATTTGTTCACCAGTACGAGCATCTTCCTCAGTTGTTGCTAGCCTTTCTAGTGAAGAGACAGCTGAAGGAACCAATATAAGCATTATTGAGAAGAAATGTTGGATTCAGAAGCAATTTTCAGCTTTTGTAGCGGCCAGTGGAGATCAACAGTCATGGAGAAAAGGAAAACCATTGACCACTGAAGTTGCAGTTTCGAAAGATCATGTCCCTAGTTTCGATGTCACTCGTGAACCTGAGGTTATAGATTTATTAACCCCATCTCCCAGCTATAGAGTCAGGCCATGCACCAAGAAAAGAAGAATTTCCAAGTTTTCTCCCGAGATCATAGATCTCACTTGAGCTTTGTCTGAGCATAGAATGTTGGGCATGAATTAACAGAATGTTTGGGGGTTTGGTGTTGGTTTCAATTTTGGGTTTCGATTCCAAACTGAAACCAAAATCGAAACCCCAAACCAAAACCCAATATGAACATAAATCGAAACACCAAACTTAAGGCTTTCAACATATTTGGGTAACTAAATTTTAGTATTTTTTAAAACATCTATTGTTGATCATTCTAGTCGAACTTTAAGTAATTTCTACCATTGGAATGTTTTGCTTGCCAAATTGAGTTCTGGACTAAAAGAACTAAGCTCCCAAAATAACCTACTTGAAACAGAAAACTTAGAAATTCAGGATAAGTTGTGACAATTTTCAATGTTTTGAGCCCAAAAAAATTAGGCTTTTGGTTACGTTTTTCGATGAAACGAAACTTCTAATTTTAGAATGAAGAAGGAATAAAATGAGTAAATAGTGAAATATAAAAAAGTAATCGTGATTTCGATTTGAAATATAAAATTACTCCCATTGTGCAACGACCCAATTTTAATCGTTGTCTGAAAATACTAGTTCAAAATTGAATTTCCTAAATTGAAAATACTAATAGAGGAATTTATGTATTCAGTATGAAGTTATAATATTAAATTATTAAATAATTAAATTCAAAAAGTTGTTAATTATAGTAGAAGGATCTCAAGTGAAATTCGATTGAGGAAATGTTTGAAATGTTATAAGTGGCAATTGAACCAAGGACCAAATCCTTAATTCATTATTAGTGGAATGAAATGACATTTCCCATCCATATACACGATGCTAGTTAACTTTAGATCATGTCCATTCATTAAATATTAATTAAATATTAATTAAGTTATTAATCAAGTATATATAGTATGTAAGTGGGAGAGAGAAAAAAATATCATCTTCTTCTCCATTAGTGTTGTCCATGGCAAAAGAAAAGAAAGAAATATTTCTATGTTTGTCCATCCATTATCGTACCATAATTCACTAAGATAAGGGAATTTTATTTGATTATTTTTTTTTTTTTTGTGGATTCTTGATCATTCAAGCTTAGCATATTCAACCCAAGTGTTAATTTCTCATTTGTGGAGTTATTTCAAGGTGACATGGTTGAGTTTTTAGTGAAATTGACACTTGAAGTGAAGAATTGATGAATGCTATACTTAGATTATGTTAAGATCGTGTTGAAACATAGTGGAAGTGTTGAGTTAAGCTTGAATTTAAGATAAGTTGTTTAGTTAATTATATGTTACAAGGGATCAATTTGTAGAGAATGAAAGTTATTGGACACAAATGTCATGAATTGATAGCTTGAGGTCCCTAAAGAATGAATTACGAAAATAATAAATAATGAGTTACGAAAATTTTGGACATTGAAGTCTTTAGGGACTTAATTCTAAAAGTGTGCAATTATTCTTGGTTGTTGACTATACCTTTATTGAATGTGAATAATACCATTTTTGAAAACAAAATATCGTATGCAGCGGAGACAAGATTAGATTGTCGAGAGGCAAGGCGAAAATGGGCGTTGGGCAGCAAAATTGGTTTGTTCTAGCATAATTGCCTTTTTTGCACAAGATAATAAAATATTTGGCTATGTGAAAATATTGATGTTAATTATTGTTTTGTGTAACATTAGTAAAATTTCCTTGGTCGTAATAGTATTATTTTGAGGAAGTACGACTCTTATTTTTCAAAATAAATAAAATGTAATTTATTAGTGTTAATAGAGAAGGTAGTAGAAAATTGGAGAAAATTCAAAAAACTGATATATTAAGAAATATTAATTTGGGGTATAGACTAAATTGTAAGGTTTTCTAAACTATATGGTCAAAGTGAGAAAATTAGGCTATGAAAAGAATTAAATTGAATTAGTAGTGAGATGTGCAAGGACAAAGAGTAAGTAGATAAATAAAATGGATAGATATTTATTATTAAGTTATAATATTTTACTATCTATAATTATTATTACATTACAACAATTATTAAAGGTCATTTCAAGCTAAAAATCACTAAATTTCTATAGAAAACATTAGTTAAATCAAGTTACCTATAGACTAGAAAATATAGATTTCGAGTTAAAAATGACTTATTCATGTTTGAGGAAAGAGAAAATATAGATAGTGTGAGAAACAAAGGTTTTAACATTAAATTTTCATCATTTAAAGTTAGTATCATGTTTATTTTAATTTCTTGAGCATGAAAGTGAAATTATGCAAGTATATTAATTTCTCAAATTTTATGATATTGATATGAAATGAAGAGAACGACACAAAAGAAGTTGCAAGGAGTGTAGACAAGGGGGAAAAAAGTAAATAAAGCTTGAAAGAAATAAAGCCTAGTTAAAATTTGTAAATACATTTTGAATTCTTTTTATCATGTAAATAAATTAGATGTAAGCTATGTGAATCTTAAGTTGATGATTACATATATAAATATATATTTAGAATTTGAGATAGAAATGATGAGAAGTGTTAATATGAGCAAATTAGAGAAAGAGGTTTTTTTTCCAAAATTGACCTAAAAAGTTACTTATTTATAAAAATCATTAAGGTTCAAAATATTGTACGAAAATGATATGTTTTTTACAGTGTATGTTGGTGTCGTTTATCTCACCATCGGCACCACCCTCCATCATCCCGAAATGATTGTCTAATAATTGTCCAGTCTATAAAAAATGACTTTTTTTGTCGGCATTAGGTTCGCAGGCACCGATATGTATTTTTTGCAAATTCACTTAAAAATACGAGTATTGTGGGATTAAAAGAAAAAAAAGTATTTAATAGGTGTCGGTATTCACGTTGCCAACATCGGTTCAAGTTTTCATTTTTATTTTTTTTGCTTTTTTGGTGCTGACATTCTCTTTGTCGGCACTGGTGTAGTTTTTGAAAAAAAAAATTAAATTGATTAAGAATCGATTAAACTGGGTTAAAAAACGGTTAGACCAGGTGAAAAGTCTAATTAAATCGGAGAAAATTTATATGTTATAATATTGGTGTATATTCCTTCTACCAAAACCAGCTTGATTCTTCTTTAAGCCTTGGATAATGTGACTCTTAAGCCTTCAATTACATGACAAAAGATATTTGAAGAAAATAACACACTATCTGTAAAGATGGAGCATTGAATATTTGAGAAGAAAAAGAAAATGCTTTTAAATTTAGTTGACTTATAATAGTACTTCTTAGGCAAAGAAAACAAGAGAAGAAGTAGATGAAAGAAATAGAAAATGGTTTTAAATTAAAAGTTGCACTACGTTTATGATTATATTAACAATTCCATTTTCTTATTGACGGTTGGATTTTTTTCATCTTTTCTTTTTTTGTTTCTTTTGCTTACTAAGTACTATAATAGATAAATTAAATTCAAAAAAAAAATCTTCTCAAATATTAAGTGCTTCTTCTCTATTGATATTGTGTTATTTTCTTCAAATCTTTCTTCTCATTCAATTGAAGGATAATGTTGGTGTCGGTAAGAAGAACGCCAACACCGGCACCCAAAATTTTTTTTTTAAAAAAGTGTTGGCAAGGACAACTTTGACACAAAATATATATTTTTTAAAAACTCATCGATGCCAACAACGTGAAAAAAAATATTATTTTTTTCTTTTTTTAATCATGAAATACTCTTTCTTTTTTTTTTTTTGAAAAATGCTTCAACTTGGGCTTTATTCATTTTCCTAAAAAACAAAAATATAGAAATTAAAAGAAGGCCCATTATTCCGGCCTCATAAGCAACAAACTAGACTAAAAAAACAAACCAAACTACCTATCATTCAGCTTGGTATAAACCAACAACCTTTTCAAATTCAAAAACAGAAACGACAAAAATTAAATGATCTGGGGTCTTAATGATGCCCCGTGCACTGCCCAAGAAGCCAACTGGCACACCGTCCACCACGTTATCAACCTTATCTTCTCCCAGACGCTACCAGTTCCCAATGTAGTCTGCATCTTACCCACTAATACACCATTTAGACTACAACTTCCTACCTGCTCCATTTTCAAACTTCTTTTAATTATTCTCTTCGTTTACCAAGGGGTTTTAATCCTGCTACAGTTCCGTTCACTCTACCATCTGTGAATACCCCTCCACTCTTCCTTCATTTCATTTCTCAATCTGGTTCTCTGATGCTCTCCTCTCTCGCCTGACTACCAGCATACCATGGGATGCTTTTTCGCAGGTAAATTTCTTCTTTTCTTTTCAGAGCTTCTGTTGCGAGTATGTGAACTAATTTGTTTGCCGATCGTGGAATATACTCGAACTTTAAACCACTTTTTTTGGATTGCATCTGATGAATATCATGCACAATAGTCCCGATCTGTGACTTATCAAGGCTGTTGTTTTGACATTTCTTAATCGTTGTCAATGAGTCTCCCTCTATAACAATATTTGTTTCTTCCATTTCGAGCGCTGCTTGGACTGCTCGTCGACAGGCTAACGCTTCGGCCGCAAATGCTGATCCAACCCTTCCATGGATTTTTGTTGAGGAAATGATTACTTGCCCCGATCTATCCCTAGCTACTACTCCAGACGCCGTACATTTTCTTCTCTCATCAAAATCCCCATCAAAATTAATTTTGATTCCCTATCCAGATGGATGCCTCCATTTGACGTCCACCGAAGAGGTACTCTGAGTTTTTTCCTTTACTCCTTCAATTTCTGTGATATATCTAAGAACAAAATTAACTGTTTCTAGGCCTGATCTACTATTATTATCATGAATGCGAGAGTTCCTTTCACCCCAGATAGCCTATAGTGCTAAACAGAAGATCCGACAGTCATTCAACGGAAGGGAAAGCACTACCATTGTAAGCCAATCAAGAAACTCATCTTGTGTGAAAGTTGTCAAATTTAGAACTGATAAAACCCTCCATACTTCTATTGAAACAGGGCAGACCCTAAACAAATGGTTCATTGTTTCTTCACCATCGCCACATCTAGGACACACGTTGTTGGCTACTAATCTGCGGGCCCTCATATTCGCTTTAGTTGTTAAGAAATTCCAAGTGGTCTTCCAGATAAAGATTTTTACTTTAGTTGGTATTTCGATCCTCCAAAGTTTCTTGTAAAAGTCTTTATAGATTGTTTGTAAAGCATAAGCTGTAGGATCCAAGCCTTGTAATAATTTATAGGAGCTTCTTACCTAGTATTCGCTTGACGGTTTTCCGTTCTAAGCTAGAAAGTCATCATGAGATTCAACCGCTAAGGGTATCCGGAGAACCAGTTCCGCCACTTCCTTTGGAAAGGTATCCACCACTAACTCTTGATTCCATACCCTGCTGTTGCTGTTAATTAATGCTGCGACTTTATCACTGTGCAAATTATCCAAATTGGACATAACGTTAAAATTGGCATAATTTGGAATCCATGAATCATCACAAATTGAAATGTTTCGACCAGTACCCACTCTCCAAAT
Organism: Gossypium australe; assembly: GCA_005393395.2. Lineage (NCBI taxonomy): Eukaryota > Viridiplantae > Streptophyta > Magnoliopsida > Malvales > Malvaceae > Gossypium > Gossypium australe. Next base: position 77,450 of record CM016626.1, read on the forward strand.
CAAACATTTCTTCAAAACATCCTTTGCTACCCAAATACTCCGCCACACATAAGAACTTGTGTTGCCCAAACGGGAGTCAATAAAATTACTCTCTGGAAAGTACTTCGCTTTAAACACTTGTGCTACTAATGTTTCTGGACAAGTAATGAATCTCCACCCTTGTTTCGCTAAAAGGGAAATGTTGAATTGAGCCATATTCCTGAAATCCATACCACCTTCCTCCTTAGGCCTGCATAAATACCTCCATTGACACCAGTGAATCCCGCGTTTACCGAGTCCTTTTCGCCACTAAAAATTTGCTAACTTGCTCTCTATCTTTTTGCATAAACTTTTAGGAAATAGAAAACACGACATAGCATAAGTGGGAATTGCCTACAAAACAGATTTGATGAAAACCTCCTTCCCTCCCTGAGATAAGAACCTTGAGCTCCAAGCCTCTATTCGTACCGTAATTTTTCAACCAGATTCAAGAAAGCTTCTTTTTTCCGTCTGCCCACAATGCTAGGAAGACCCAAATACTTCTCCGGACTAGCAGAACTACGAACACCCAGCAAAGTTGACACTAAAAACTTTGATTCCTCTGTTGTATTTGAACTGTAAAAGATAGTGGATTTATTAAAGTTGACACACTGGCCCGAACAACCTTCATATTCATTGAGTATTTCTTTCAGAATCATAGGCCCTTTCTCTGTTGCTTCACCAAACAGGATGCAATCATCTGCGAATAATAAATGGAAGATCTCTGGCCCCTTTCTACAAGCCTTTGCCCCTTTGACTAAACCCTTTCGTGTAACTAACCTCATAAGAGCCGAAAGACCCTCGCTACATATAAGAAATAAAAATGGGCTTAACGGATCACCTTGCCTAAGTCCCATTGTAGGTTGAAATGAACATTCTCTGTTTCTATTGATGATAACCGCATACGACGCTGTGGTGACACACTCCATAATCAAATCAATCTATCTTAGAGCAAATCCCATCTTCCTCATCACTTTTCCAATAAACTCCCACTCCACCCTATCATAAGCTTTACTCATATCCAGTTTAACAGCCATAAACCCTTTTTCTCCAGTTCTTTTTTGACGCAATGTATGCAATAATTCATAAGCTAAAAGAATATTGTCTGAGATCAACCTACCTGGAACAAATGCACTCTGGGCCTTATCAATGCAATTACCTGTGACATTTTGCAATCTATTCGTCATTGTTTTTGTTGCAATTTTGTACATGACCGTACACAGGCTTATTTGTAACACCCCTTACCCATGTTCGATGCCGGAACAGGGTACGAGGCATTACCAAATAGTACGGAACACCTACAGATTATTTAAACCATTTATCGCTCAAATATCAAAATTGATTATAAAAGTTCCTTTAACGGACCCTTGAAGTCCAAATCATGCATTGGGATTGGGTCGGGACTAAATTAGAATCGTATAAATTTTTTTTCGTAAAATCCTTAAGTTTATCTCATTTACAAGGGTCCCACGCCCGTGTGGCTCACATGGCTGTGCCTCTAGGGCGTATAACTCTCTGACTTGCATCTATGAAGGAACTTGGGTCACACAGCCTTAGTACACACACGTGTTGCTAGGCCGTGTGGTAAATTTAATTTTCACAAATTAGGCTATTTTCCAAGCCATATTTCTCACTCATTTGATCCTTATTCTTCACCCACGTTTAATACATACAAAAACCAATTTAAGATATTCAACTGAGCCTTATACTTAATACGATTTGTTAGTCGTACAATTCATATAAATAACAAGAAACGTATTTAGGCTCAATTCTCATTAAATTTCTCTTGTACTTATACTTTTTCATACTATGTATTCATATAACATATAACAATCGCACATCTGTATTTCATATACATTTTTATAACAATTTGTCTTGGTTTCAAACTACTTCATATTTGAGTTTTACTTATCAACTCATTTGAAACATCATCTTTACACATATAGTGCACTTGAGATGCAAAAATTCTATAATTATGAATGAACACATTTATCAAACACATTCCATGTTTTTATATATTATAGTCTCATATTTCTATGTATCAATTACCATCATTTCCTCGTATTTTTGACAAATACATGTAACAACTCATAATCATGCAATTCACTAACTCTTCCTGTCAATCACAATTTAAATTGACAAATCACTTATTGAGCTCAATTTCAATGTTCTCTAAAATCATTAGGATGTACGTATCCACCAATAAATTCCTTGTACAGATATCATCACCTCATATTTTCACATACATTTACTTTCCATATTATGAACTCAAATAACATACACAAGACATACCAATGCATTCCAAGTACGTTTTCATAATATTTCATTTCGAATTCAGATTATGTCATATTAGAACTCTTCTCATTAACTCATTCAGAATACCATTTCATACGGATAATACACTCAATGGTGTACAAATATATGATCACAAATGAACTCATTCATCAACCAAGTTCTATGTTCATGTATCATCAACTCATATTTCCTTATATCACATAATTCTATATAACACTTACCAACTTCGTCAAATTAGTGAACGTCTTACGAAATTGTTCTGCACCGGTATGCATTGAATTTCACTGATAATCACTGATGCCATAACATAGCTATGATCTTTTTACTAGAATGCCATAGCTCAGCCATGGTCTTACATCTTCGCTATCATTATGTCATGGTGAAACCATGAACTTATCCGTCAATTCATCACTTTTCACTAGAATGCCATAGCCCAGCTATGGTCTTACATCTTAAACACGTATCACACCGATGCCATATCCCAGATATGGTCTTACACGGAAATCACTTGTCACTTGTAGCCGAAGCTACCACTATTCACTGATCAGGTAGCCGGAGCTATCACTTTTCACTGATCAGGTAGCCGAAGCTACCACTTTTCACTGATCAGGTAGCTGGAACTACCACTTTTCACTGATCAGGTAGCTGGAGCTACCACTTTTCACTGATCAAGTAGCTGGAGCTACCACTTTTCACTGATCAGGTAGCTGGAGCTACCACTTTTCATTGATCAGGTAGCTGGAGCTACCACTTTTCACTGATCAGGTAGCCGAAGCTACCACTTTTCACTTTCACTTGTCCTTGATCAGATAAGTGTAGCCGAAGCTATCACTTATCCCTTGTTGCCATGGTTCAACCATGGTCTTTTCTGTCAATTCGTCTTGTCACTGAACTGAAGTGCTTAATTTGATCATTTATTCAATTTTCATGCTTTTACATTATGCACGATTTTATCATCAATACATATGAAATAACACATCATGAAGTTCATAAAATTAACAAATGATCACTTAAATTTAGCCATATAAACTTACAAGTTCAATTTTTGTATTATAACGATAATCATAATTTCATAATAAATATTCCAAATAAAACATTATATCATTTCTAATTCAACATTTATCAATTATAATCGAGCATGTAATCAATTTATACACAAGTCGTTCATATATTATTTTTCCTCCTCCTCTCCATCCACATCCTTAGTATCATAGTCACTAAATTATCTAAAAGTAACATTATCTATAATTTTCACTATTTACTTATGTGAATATTCAAGTTGTCCATCCGTGTCATAGTCACTAAATTATTTTTATCTTGAGCTACAGAACTCCAAATTAAGATCCGTTAATTTTCTTTGAAACTAGAGCCATATATCTTCTTACTATAATTTTTCCAGAATTTTTGGTGCTTCCAATTAGTACAGTTTATTAGTTAAGTTCTCCCCTGTTACACAGTCCGACAGCTCTGACCTCTCTTCACTAAAGATCAATTATCTCATAGTACAATTTTCATATAGTGTTTTAGATTATTTCTAATGAAAATAGACTCACTAAGGAATACAAACATATAAATTATAACTCATAATAATTTTTGTACAATTTTTAGTGAATTTATAAAGTAAGAACAGGGGATCACGAAGTTATTCTAAACCAGTCTTACAAAACTTTAAATATCTCAAAATGTAGACTTCCTTTGCTTGCTATGTTTCTTTTATATGAAAATAGACTCAACAAGATTTAATTCCATATCTCACTCAACTTCTAATTCAATTTCTACAATTTTTGGTGATTTTTCAAAGTTAAACAACTGCTGCTGTCCAAAACTGCTTTAGTGTAACATGTTGATTTCTATTTTATCCCTAATTCCACAATTCATACAATTCAGTCCTTGCTGAATTAACCCCTCAATTGAGTTAATTTTCTCATTTAACACTTTTCTCTATCATTTTAAACTACTTCATAACCTTTGAAAATCAGAATTTTAATACTAGGCCTTAATTTCAACTCTTTCACAATTAGATCCTAAAACCAATTTCCATCAATTTTACTTGATAAAATCATCATATAACAAAATTAAAGCTTCAATTCAATATTTATTCATCATATTCTTCCATCACTAATCCACATCAAGTTTAAAAGTTAGCCATAGAATCAAAAGCTAATGAATTAATAAGTTGGACCCAATTGTAAAAGAACAAAAACATAGAAATTTCAAGGAGAAAGCAAGAATTAAACTTACATGAAGCTTGAGTATGAAAACCAGCTTGAAACTCTCTCCCATGGCTGTTTTTCAGCTAAAGAAAATGAAGAGAAATGAAGAGAAATCTAGATAATTCCAATTTGGTCCCATACTTATTTAACTAATTTTGGCAATTTTCCAATTTTACCCTTATTTCATCCATTTCCTGATTTTCCTCAGCTATTGCCGCCCAAAATATCTCCTTTGGGCTTATTTTCACTTTAGGTCCTTCCTCATTTGATAATTAATCTATTTAATCCTTCTAGTAACTTTTATATACTTTTCAATTTAGTCCTTTTTATTTAATTAACCACCCAAACGTCAAAATTTTCTAACAGAATTTTAATACTACCTTATTGACATTCCGTAAATATTCATAAAAATATTTATGACTCGGTTTATAACACCGAGATCTCGATACCTCTTTTTCTCGATTTCTTGACCAAATAAATCTTTATAAACCATAATTTACTATTTTAAAAATATTTTAAAAGCTACATTTGGCTCGTAAATATTAAATAATATAGCCTACGAGTTCATTTGTCAGATTTGGTGATCTCGAACCATTAATTTTGACATCATTGAAATTTGGGCTATTACATTATTGGCCTAAAGTTCACAAGTGTAATAGGCTGTGAGATCTTAGGAAGAAGCACAATATCTGTCAAATTTGCTTATTCAATCCCTTGACCACCATTCAAAACTCCCAAAAAAAACTCCAACACTTCCTTTCTTACAATATGCCAGTATTTTTGGAAAAATAATCTGGGAAACCATCCGGTCCCGGTGCCTTCAAAGGTCTCATCCCCTTCAGTGCCGCATACACCTCATCTTTCGTAAAAGGAGCAATCAACCCCTCATTAATCTCATGCGTTATACTACCATCAATTCCTTCCAAAACCTGTTTTGGATCTGTAACTCCCTTTGTTGAGAATAGCTTTTCAAAAAAAATTTTGCAGCATCTTCTAAATTGGTATCTTCATTAACCTCCTTACCATCATCCAACACCAGCTTAGTTATGTAATTAGCTCGTCTTTGGGTTGTCGTACTTCTGTGAAAATAGGTCGTATTCTTATCCCCGTTTTGTAGCCAATTTATTCGAGCTCTCTGTTCCCAGTACACTTCATCTTTTTCAATTTCCATGTTCAAATGGATTTTTGTGTCTATGATTTTTGCCAGCGTTTCATCATCTCTATCTTCCATCAGCAATGTTTCCAGCTCTTGTGTGAGTTTCTTTTTAAGTTCCCCCTTTTTTTCCTTTTGATTGCGGCAGCCCATTTATGTTTTGCAATATATATTTATGGGAAGTAGTAGTGCATAATTTTTTTTATTGTGGAAAGTTAAAGATATTTAGATACCATATTATACCATTAAAATCAGAACCTAACCGAAAAATGGATAATTTAAGATATGTTATCATAGAACATAGTGAGATCTCCTGCATCAAACATGGCATCTCTATTGACTATCTGCCTCTTTGCATTGATTTAGGTGAGGTTTTTGCTTTATACTTTTGAGCTTTCTGCATATCCAATCCTAATTGCAATATCTTTAGTCTCTCCATTAACGGCTCAGCTGATGACTCCCAAATTTCTTTGAGCACTCCCTCAAACGACTCCTCCAAAGTCCACCAAACTTCAAACTGAAATCTTCGATTCTGTGGAATGTTATTTACCCTATCTGTGTTAATGAGTAGAGGACAATGGTCAGATAAAGAGAAAGGTAGATGTTGAACACGAACCATAGGAAATAAAGTTACCCATTCATCGTTTGCAACCCCGCGGTCTAATCTTTCTCTTATATTTGTCTCTGCAAGGTTACCCCTTTCCCATGTGAACCACGTTCCCGAAAACCCAATATCCATCAACTGGCATTCTTCTAATGTGTCCCTAAAAACTTCCATTCGCCTTTGATCCCTTGGAAGTCCCCCTTTTTTTCTCAAAAGAATACATTATCTCATTGAAGTCTCCTGCAACCAACCATGGTCCTGTACCTTCGTGACTTAATCCTTTCAGTAGATTCCAAACTTGATTCTGATCTCTCGGATATGACGAACCATAGAAACTTGTGAACCTCCAAACTTCTTGAGAATCATCCTCCCTCACTATTGCATCGACGTGCCATTTTGAAAAACTTTTCAATGTAACTTCCGTATCCCCTTTCCAAGCTAAACACAATCCACCTCGAGACCCTTCTGCTTCCACATCAATTCCATTAGTAAAACCACAATTTCTTCTCACAATCTTCATGCGTTTATGATTTAATTTCGTCTCCATCAAGAAGACGAGCTGGGAATTATGCTGCTTAACAAGGTAACGCAGCCTTCTAACTGCCCGTGGGCTTCCCAACCCACGAACGTTCCAGCAAATGTGTTTCATTGTGTCCGGTCAGCTAGCTCACTGCTAGCCGCCGATCCTAAATTAATCACAGCAATGCTATGCTCCCTATCCACACACATGGTTTCAGAAAAATCAACTTCAGTCTGACTTAAGCCATCAGATTTCAATCTTTTACTCCCCACCTCATTCCTTCCCTGCATTAATTCCGCCCCCTCCTCCTCAGCTGAAAATTTCCTTTTGGATCCAGCATTCGTGAATTGACAAAAATCTGTCTATTCAGAAGAAACCATCCGCTTCCAACTTGATTTCTTCAAAGCCTTTATACATCCCTCCTCTGCTCTTGTATTTTCATTAGTCTTTCCATTTTCCACTCTACTTCCATTAACTTCCTGGTCCATCAAGCCTTCTTCCCATTTGGATAAAACCTTTTCCCCCCATAAATTTACTATCCCCACTACTCGAATCAGCATCAACTTCCCCTGCTGGTTGCTTATTGAATTTACCTGTATAAAATTGTTGCGAACCCACCTTTTTAGAAAAAGCGTTAAATGTCATGCTCTCCTTCCCCACTATCTTTGATCCTGCTTTCAATGCAACAGTATATGGGGGATTATCTCTGATTTTATTCTTTTCTACAGGTGTGAACAACCAGCAATCACTAAGCCCATGATCCAATTTCCCACACCCAAAACAAAACATAGGTAACTTCTCAAATTTAAAAGGGACCCATGACTTAATACTATTCTCACTTAAAACAAAAATACCTCTGCGAAGTGGTTTCTGTACATCCATGTTGACTCGAAGTCTGCAGTAATCATCCTGGACTTCAGATCTAAGGACACCTCCAAAAGTGCTTCCAACTGCATGCATTAAATCTTTCTTATCATATTCTAGTGCACATGGCCCAATTTTAATTCAAAACGGTGATGAAGTTAATCGAATCTGATCCCGTTCAATCGGATCCCTAAGCCTCTCGAAAAGAATAAGATATTTACGGAAAAGCCAGGGTTGCTCCTCCATGATAAGTTCTAAGTCATCTTCTGAGTCAAACACGATAGAAAATAAATTTTGACCAGCCACACGAATGTCAAACTTTTTATTGGTCTTCCATATGCTTTTTAACTGTGCCTTAAAGCTATCTGGATTGAACAGCTTTCTCGTCCAAACGGAGCAAATCAAAGTCGGTTTGATGTCAGGCACCACCAATGATCTTTTGACTGATAGTTGAATAAGTTCTTCTGCCAACAGTGAGATCTCCTCACTGATCTCCCTCTCCACGCCACCACCCTCTTTCAGAGAGCACTCTTGGTTTTCAAGGAAGTCTTTGCCTCACCTGAAATACTCGTATTTTTAGGTATAGTTGAAAAAAAATACATGGCAATACCAACAAACACAATGTCAGCCAAAAAAAATTCATTTTTTATATACTGAATAATTATTGCGAGATGATGGAGAGTGATGTCGACGGTAAAATTATCTATACCAACATGCACTATAAAAAAAAATATGTCACTTTCCTACAAAATTTTATATCTAAATTATTTTCTTAAATAATTAATTTAAAAAAAAAAGCTTAAGTGGTTATTGTACTCGTAAATATGATGAAAGGAATCCAAACCGCAGCTAGCCTAATTTAAAGGAATAGACAATAGGATTTAATGCATTAGTGACCGTGATGGGGGCTTTTTCGGAAGTTGTGTGGGGTTGGCTAGCTTTACAAAAGAAAAAGGAGGGGTCATCATCAGTGATGGGATGGAAAAAGCACTGTCATCCACTCACATGCAGCACCTCCCATTATCAATACAATTACAAACGAGCTTTTTCAAATAGTACCAAATTCTGATGAGCTTAAAAAATTACAGGTAAAGGACGCGGGACCCACCGTCCCATCACTATGGTTCTCAACCCGAAACAATTGTTGGCAACCTTCTTAACAGTAAATGTACTTCATGGAATGGAAATGGATTCAAGTATCATTTGTGGTGAGGCGAGAGCAATATTTTAAAGAGCTCCATTCATTAACAATAACAAACCAAACCGCTCCGAGAAAGTAGTGAACAAAGAAATAGAATTACAAAGAGTAACAACAAAGGCCAGTTCCTCTTTGGCTTTTTCAGAAACTTGGCCGAATTCCAGACCACTTACATGGGATGGGATCTTTTTCAAGTAAAACAACCAGAGTCAAAACTAATTTTCCCGCTAGAGAGGTTACTAACCCAACCTAATAGTAAAAACCAAAAAGATATAGAAGAGTAGACAGTACCCTAGGGTTTGAATGATACACGGGAACAAGGGCAGAAAACACAACGCCAAAAAGAAAAAGGTGCTTTTCCCTCTTGCTCTTAAGGACAATTGGGGTTTTTACCAGGGCCCCCATAATAAAAGTAATGGCCCCAATCCCCGTTGCTCCCTGTTTGTACATCATAGCAGTTTGATTGTTCTGTAAAGGTGCCAAGCCCTTTGGGAGCCTTGAGATTATTGGAGTCATCAACAACCTGTATGTTCCTGAAATAACTAGATTTGCCAAAACCTTCTTCAGGGAAACGGCCACTGCCCATTTGAGTGGAAGTGTGATGACCATCTGGTTCTGAATTCACAACCTCACCTCCCCACTCAATCATTGAAGCACTGTCCGCCAAGTAGGAGAATAAGAAGGAAGGCCAATAACCCAACACATAGTCATTACCGAACTGCATCCACCAATGCCCTTCCTTAGGATCCTACAAAGCAGTTTCCCACACAGTTAAATGTTTACGTCATGTTCATAACATAGATTTAGATGCATAGCAGAAGCAAAGGCGATTTACTTGTAAAGCCACTGTTTTTAAGGATGCAAAAATAAGCACATTTATTATGTAAAAAAACCAAAAATAAGGATGCAAGAGATGTTGTGGCAGTAAAATAAACGGATAGGCGCAAGCAATCCTGACCAATCACATAAAGTGTACAAATGTACCAGAAAGATGATGCAAAAGATTATAGAACCTCTGAATCGCCACTGTGTTTCTTCTGGTCTCCTAACCCTCAATTATTTATATATATATATAGAGAGAGAGAGAGGCACTGTTTTGGCTGCTAGTATTGCAAAAATATAATAATGCATTTCATAAGGCGAAGTTAGCTCGTTTCGAAGGACAAATTCCATTCATGCTCACATGCATAGTTGGCAGTACCAATCCTCCTTTGGCTAGTTTTCAAAATCATAATAATGAACTATCATCAGTGTTCAGAATCTTAATAATTGAACCTTTTTTTCCCTTTTACCTTCCATACAAGTATACTGATGTCATATTGGGAATTTCGATAAGCAGAAACAGGAGATATGCTTGCTCCCATTGCTATTGCACTGTTAATTTGAATGAAACCAGAACAGAGGAGATTGTAGCAGCCTGTAGCTTGATATGCATCACTCTGTAACACACATTAACCATGAGAACGATGTGAGGAAATCCTAATAAATACTGAGAAATATGAACATTAATCTAAGGGCAAATGTGAAAAACTATAAACAGTAGACTCACGGTCCAATAGGTGAAAAGTCTTGTATTGTTGTCACCATAGAGATCTGGGCTAACCTGTTTGCATTGACATGTATACACCTTTTATGAGAATTAAAATGAATGGCTGGCACATAAAAAATTGAAACCAGGTAGACCAATTGTTCAGAGCAAAACGACTATAGTACTTACCTGCCAACCAGCTTCAATACTATTAAGATCTTCACCAAAAGAACCTCCAAGAATCCACAACTGGGATAAGCTGAACTCATTAGGCTGTTGTATTTTGGGTTCCCAAACGTTTATGGTTGCTTTAGCTCCATAATACTTATCCCCTTCCACATATGCTATTGCATGCTAATCGCCCCCAACAAGACAATCATGCAAAAACACAAGTAAAAAAAAAATGATAATAAACATGAATGAGTTAAATTGTTAAGCGGATAAAAGAAACACCTGTATATTACCTGATGACCACTTTGATTGATGAGATCGGGATCTGCAGACCTGGGCTGAGGGATGGCCCTATGCTTCTTCCTACCATATCTTTTAACTGAGCTTGCCCTCAGGACATCTTCTTCCTTAGTTCTTCTGATGGGAATGGTTCCTTCAGGACATTTACCATTCATGTGCCACAACTGAGTTATGGGGTTCGAGCCCTTTTTAGGTTTCTCAGTGTCAGAGACCTTGTTGTCGTCAAAAAGACCCTCTGGGTGGTAACTAGGCCTCATCTAATGCATCAAAACGCAAAACACAAAATTCAATCCTTCCTAATACCAACTACATGGAAAAGCTGCCCATTGCACAACAACAATGGAAAAAGAAGCCAAAGAACGGACCTGAATTTTGTGGTCTTTGAGAAAAGGATGATCAAAAGCTGGCTGACGAGCGAGGTGAACACAGTCTATAATATCCCCATCCGGACTCTGCACACCACCATTCAAAACAAAACTACACCATTTGTTAAAATTCTCAACACATACTATTTTTACTACTCCTAATCTATACACAAAAGAGTTTGGATAAATAAGACATTGTTTGTAATGCACGGATAGAATGGTAGCTATAAAAAACACTTGATTTTCACGCAAAACCAACAAACATCTGTATTTATTTCCCGTTTGGTAGCTGTCAAATTTGCTAAAGAAAAGAATAAATCAAGGCTGGTTCACAGGATTAACATGAAATTACTTTTAAAGATCCAAAATCGTTTGCTTTTTTTTTTTGTAAAAAAAAGGGGGCAGAAGATTAGATCAAAACAGAAAGAAGCATTTCCCTGAAGTGATTTTAGGGCTCATTTTCGAAAAGGCCTTGAACAAAACCAACAATAATGGAAGAAAAGTTTACCTGGATGGTTTTAACAGCCGGTTTGTTCAAGCGGTTCAAGTGGTTTTGCACTTGGAGCTTCTGTCTCGACACACTTAGTCTAGCCGCGCAAGATAGCGAGATCAAACTCAGCATCCAGAAAAAAAATAGCACCACCCCTTTTCCTGCCTTCTCTCTGCTAAAATGCACATACCCCATTTTTTTTTTTTTTTTGCTAAAAACCCAAACTATTTTCCTCTTTTCTGTATGGTCTAATGCTCCAATATCCTAAGCACCCCTCGTGCAGTGTAGGGTGGTTAGATTTCAAGCAGCGGTATCGACAACCATAAACCAAAAGCAGCGAAGGAGAAAGTTGGAGCTGAATTGAACCCTTAAAAGTCCCTTAAACTTTGAAGAAGTGATTTTTCCTGACTTTCCACTAGAATCCAAATTAAATTATTTCTCTCTCTTCACACCCTCTCCCCCACCTTTTTTTTTTTTTCTTCTTTTTCCTCTCTCCCCCACCAGCTTATGGTTTTTATCTCTCAAAAACCAGATGTCAATGAATAAATAAATAAAAAGGTAATAGAATAATTTTAAAAATTAGTACTGTGCAATCAATCTTTAGAATCAATATTTTTTATTCACTTTTATGATTTCAATAGGATTTTGAATATCACATATTTGAGTTTACTCAATTATGATGGTATTATCATTTTTTAACTTGTCATTTGAATGGATTTTATTTACTAAAAGATTATTTAAGAAATTTACGAAAAGATTATTAAATATTGATTTTATTTAATATTTTTATAAAACCTAAAAGCTTATATCGTTTTTAAATTTTTTTCACATATTAAAAATGAGGAATGGAATAACAAGAAGGATTTGAACCATGTTTCTGCTGCCAACAAAAATTTAGTCAGTACCCGCTTATGTTATTCGCCTCTTTTTTTTTTTAATTCGTATTTGTCTTCATACAATATATTGATAATCAACATTTTTGAATTTTATGTATTAATCCGGCATTACTTAATTCAAGAAATGATTAAAAGATTATGCTTTTATGTTGATAATGAACAAAATTTTTATTTTTATGAGTTAATTCCACGTTACTTAATTCAAGAAACGATTAAAAGATTATATTTTTATGAAATAATTTATAATATAATAATATTTTTTTTTTAAAAAATAAATAAAATTTAACACATAATAAAACTTAAACTTAAAATACAATAATTTTAAAATTTTTATTTTATAACTACTGGAGTTAAATGAAATGACAAGTATCTTTCTTACCTTAACAAGTGTTTAAGGGTTCTAATATTATCTTAAGTATAAAGTAATTTTAAAATTTATGATCAGTATCTACCGTTTAATGGGCTTATCAAATATAAAAAATTACTTACTGAACTTGCTCTAGTAAATTTATAGAGAAACTAAAAAAATTATTTTAAATTTTTATTTATTTTTTTATAAACAGATTTCTCACATAAATTCTACCAGTGATTATTCTATAATCATTGAACGGTGGAAGCATTAAAAAAATTTTCATTTATTTACTAACTATACAAATTGTTATTACCTTACAATTATTCTGGACTATGATAACTTTAAAAAAAATAATAATAAATAAGATAACTACAACACTTTTTGGCACCTTTTCTTGAAATTCTCCCAATTGAAAATCAAATATTACATTTCTTTTTTTTTTGGGGGGGGGGGGGATTGTTAGCATTCTCCTCCCAAGGCTTTTTTTTAAGTAATACTTTTAGAATTTTGGATTTTAGGGGAAGAAAAAATTTGTGGGAAAGTGGTGAAAAAAGTGATGGAAATAGTGGGACAAAAACAAATTTCAAAAGGGACTACTGTAGGCACATGAGCATCGTTTGTCGTTTTTGAAAGGATAGTCAGGTCCACAATTGTCCAGATACTCGGCCTTTTTCTCCCTAATTACACTGAGGCAGTAACAGAGAGTAACCATGTGTCTTAAGTCCCATGACAGGGATGATAATGGATTCTGAAAGTATCATTATAATCAATGTATATTGATGATTTTTTCTTTTTAAACTACAAAAATGGGAAATTTTATTATATAAACATTTCTCACAAGTCAATTAAATTGGTACACATCATTATCTTTTTCCATTTCAAATGCAAACAAAAAAATTTGATAAAGGTATTAGGAGAATTTTATATTAAAAATCATATTATATTTTATTTCTATTTAGAAATTGATAAATTAGTGACTCTATAATAAATCAAATAGTAAGTCAATTATTCAATTAAAAATTCTATCCATTTATATTATTAAAAATTAGTCCTTTTAGGTACACGTGACACACTATAAATAGTTATCTAATTATTTTATCATGTCAATTTATAAAATAAAAAATAATGAGATTTTTAACAAAAAATGACATGTTTGCTCTTTTATCAAACATATATGAATTAATTTATCCATTTGTTAAGTGCAAAAATAAAATACAATCTAACTCTTAATATACAGAGGCTTCCGTGATACTTTTACCAACAAATTTCCAACTCATTTTTTTGTCAAAGTATCTAAATTTTGATGATTAAAATATTGTTATTAAATATGCTTGAAATTATTGTATTATATCTTTTAAATTGAATTTATAAATATTTGATTAGAGCATCATAAGATTTTATAACATATATGTGGTATTGAAATTTGGTACAATGTGTACGGATAACTTTTAAGCATCGTACACGAAAATTTAGTTTTTTCACCTAAACAATATAAAAATAAAATTAATAATTGAAATGAGATGTTCATAAAATTATTTACCAAAATGATATGGTTTTATTGGTGTCGCTTGTCAAATTGGCGACACCGTACTGAAATATAATGATATAAAGTATTCAAGGACCTGAACTGTAAATTTACAATGTTAGGTGATTGCTGAAAGTAGGGGTGTTCAATCGGTTAACCGACCGATTAACCGACCCGAAATAACATTAACCGAATTAACCGACCTTTCAAAAATTTTAACCGTTAACCGAACCGAAATTTTTTCAAAAAAATTAACCGAACCGAAATTTTTTCAGTTAATTCTGTCGGTTAACCGAATTAATCGAAAATTATATGGTTTTTTTTATTTTTGGTTAAAAATTAACCGAATTAATCGAATTACCCGAATTATCCGAATTAATCGAATTACCCGAATTAACTGATTTACCCGAATTAATCGAATTACCCGAATTACCCGAAATGAATCACTACATAATTAAAAATTACATCATTTTTAGTTTAGTTTTAGAATTTTTTTTATTTATTAATTATTTATAATTTTTATAATTGGGTTGGATTGGGTTGGGTTGGGTGGATATTTGGGTTTGGATTGGGTTTAGAGATTGGATTTAGGTGAATAGTGGGCCTATTTATATATTATATTTTTTTTTTTTCGGTTAAACCAAAAATATTCGGTTAACCGACCTATTTCGAACCGAATTAACCGTTAACCGAAAAATCACAAAATAATTAACCGACCCCCGACCAACAAAATTCAATTAACCGACCGATTAACCGAATTCGGTCGATTAACCGAATTTTTTCGGTTTTACCCCAATTTTGCACACCCCTAGCTAAAAGAAAGTGAAAGAATGTCGCCTGACAGTGTGGCGGCACCAAAACTTAAATTTTTAGCTAATTGCCTTCTAAGCCCTCATTATTTATTATTTTATTTTTATTCCCCTTTAACTCACTGCATTGTATTTAAAAAAGCCCTCAACCTATTTTTGTAGTTAAATAAGCTATTAACCTATAATTTTTACTCATAAATGCCCTTTATTTTAATATTAAAGTAAATTTTTGTAGATAAACTGTAACACCCCCAACCTGTATCTCTTGCCAGAACTGGGTTACGGAGCATTACCGGAGTTTACAGATCAAATAGACATAAATTTTTATCATTTCATATAACATAACATTCATGTCAGAAACCAATCAAACTCATACATACCGTCCCTTATTCGAGCCCTCGAGGCCCGAAATATGCATTAGAAATAAGTCAGGACTAATTCGGAAACTTAGGAAATTTTTCGGAATACATTAAAAATTTTCAAAACTGCAGGGGTAACACGGCCAAACAACACGCCTGTATGCTAGACCGAGTGAACATACTGACTTGCAAACCTTTACAAGCCACAGGGGACACACGGCTGTGTCACCTGACCGTGTGTCACACAAGACTGAGACACACGCCCATGTCTTTGACCATGTGAACGAAAATAGGCTATTTATAAGCCATTTTTCTCACCCAATTTGGTGTCAACCTACAATCAACATTATGTATATAAACAAGTCATGTTATAGCATCGAAAATCAATCTTTAAACATGTAGTATATTCACATAAAATCAATATGCCCTTAGGCGTCTTAAATGACCAATACAATTATGTTTAACCATATATACCATGTAACCAAGTAATCAACTAACTTTTATGTCTAATCACATTAATACACAACATGTAAATCATTTACTAAAACTTACCATTTGGTACCAGTTGTACCATTTATTCAATAGCATAAAATACATATACACTTACTATAACATAGTACCAAATCACACCAAGTTATAAAACATACCTCATATGCATTTTCAACTGCTGTTTTGTCTTTCATTATTCCACTCATCAACATTATAAAGCAAATTAAGCACATACTAAAATACCAAAACACAAACCAGATATATGACTAATCTCAACAAAACACATATAGACCAACATTTAACCAAAATAACCTATACATGCCATTATAACCAAAATCAAAACATTCAAAAGTACCGATAGAACCGATGGTTATTGTGATATAACTCTGACAAGCTTCCACTAATCTGTGAAATAAAGGAAAAAAAACTATGTAAGCAATGAATGCTTAATAAGCTCGTACAAACTTTAAACATAATATTCCAATTCAATATGTAACACCCCTAACCCGTACCCGTCACCAGATTAGGGTTATGAGGCATTACCGAACTAAACTCAATTCCGAATAGACGTTCAATTGAATTCAACACGGGCAAGTGGGAACTCTACTAATTCGTATAACATCATGATCTATTAAATTAAATAAGGTACAATGAATTTTATTTCTGGAACTTAATACATACAAATGTCTGCATAATATGACTTAAACTTTCATGACACATATATATATATAAATATATATTTATATATATACACATTTAGACCATATCCCAAGCAATGTCATTTTATAACATATACCAGACATAATTCAAAACTCATGTAACATAATCAGATTTTCATTCAAGCTACTATGATACATATACATATGCATATTAACCCAACCGAACCATTATTATTGTTTTAACAGCAATTACATATGCAAGCATACTAAAGTCACATCTTGACTGAACATTCAATTTCACCTTTCAATTTAATACATAACTAACCAACCAAGAAACATTTATACCTTTCTTAACATTAACAATTGGATTTATAAAGCCAACTTTCATATACATGTCTCATTATAAGATCATAAATATTGCATAACCAAGTTCACTTAAACATAACTTCATTTATTATTACTAAACACATCAAGCATACATTATTGACCATATTG
>CM016626.1:95407-278332 GCA_005393395.2 Gossypium australe
CGAATACTACTAGTTCATTAACCTAAGTAATTGCACTTCATTACCATAAACCTGTATCTCATCGAAGTACAAAGTAAATATATTACATGAATCACATGCTCCAAATCATATAAGTACAACATTCATATCAACTATGTTATCACACTCAAAATCTTATCACGTTTAACATTTCTATTTGTAACCGAATTTCCCAAAATAGTACATTTAAGCTCAAATTCTATCATATAATATTCATACACATCGATCGTAAGCTCAGTTGCACATAACACCATTCTTATCGTATTATCCCAACTCAAGTAGTATTAAACACAACTTACCTTACTCCCGGTAAATATAAAGGAACTTATGCTTACCTGAGCTTTTAACTTGATACATTGACTATGTTTCACCTCGAATAATTTATGGTTTCTCCATTTAAAATGCATCACCGGCATCAAGCCTGCTAGGCATCAAAGCCCGATACGTAACACCGGCACAAAGCCTGCTAGGCATAAAGCCCGATATGTAACACCGGCACAAGGCCTGCTAGGCTCAAAGCCCGAAATAAATCACCGGCACAAGGCCTGCTAGGCTCAAAGCCCGAAATAAATCACCGGCACTAGGCCTGCTAGGCTCAAAGCCCGAACATCAACACAATCAACATTCCCATACACATTACTTAATGCTAAAATCACAACCATCTCATATACTTTAATTTACAATCACATATTAAACCGAACATAATTATTCACATTACATTCAACAAGCAAATTTACTACAAGTTCATACCCCATATTCGGCCAACATATATTTTCATGCCTTAAATTCCAAATTTTATCATATACTACTTTCGTAAATGATTCTTCGGCATAAATTTGCTTAAGGACTTACCTCGACTGTCGACGGACTACGTAAACCGGCTATTCGATAACCTTCGTCTTTCCCTGATCCAAATCCGTTTTTCTTTGTTCTTGATCTAAACACATTAAAATTCAGCTCATTCAAGTACATTTCATCTCAATTTAGTCCCTAAGCATATAAATAGGTAAATTACCATTTTACCCCTACTATTTCATATTTTCACAATTTAGTCCTAATTGCACAAAACACAAAATACACAAAATTTCAATATGGCACCTTAGGGCCGAATATTCATAGGGACCACACTAGTCCATATCTTTCATTTATTTTTCAAATAAGCCCTTCTAAAAATTTATTTTTACAAATTAGCCCTAAATACTCAATTTCACCAAAATTTCCAATTCAAAAATCACATGAACATGTCAATGGCCGAATCTCACATACATACTAATCTCAAAAATTCTAGCATGGGTCGGGTAATATACGAAGCAACGATCTCAAAAACGTAAAAATTATCAAAAACCGAAATCAAACTAACCTTGAATTTGTGATTATAAATGCCGAAATTCAAGTGAACCTAAACCCCTTTTCTTTTCTCCACATTCGGCCAAGCAAGGTAAAAGATGATAATGCCTTTTTTTTATGTTTTATTTAACATATTATAAGACATTTAATCAATTACTATTATAACCTTATTATAAAAAATCATACAATATAAAAATTAAGGTTAAACATGTCATATGTCACCCAATAACCTAAAAATGGGTTATTTACCCATTTAATGCTTCATATTAAAAAGCCATCCTCATTCTAGCACTTTACGCTATAGCATGCAACTTTTACACTTTACACGATTTAGTCCTTTTTGTTAAATTGAACACATAAACGGTTAAATTTTTCTACGAAACTTTCACACACATAAAAGCACATATAATAAGCACAAAATATATCATTTAAATATGTTTCAGACTGGGATTCATGGTCCCAAAACCACCGTTCCGATTAGGGTCACATTCGGACTGTTACACAACAACAAACTTTATATATTAAATATAAAGCTATAGTAATGCCTCAAGATTTATCAACTACATAACCACTAGCTCATAAATGAGCAAGTCTATCAACATCACATATATATATATATATATCATTTCTAATTTAATAGAATTTTATAAACATTATACACCATCATTAACCTTTTCATAAAACTACGAATAACTTCATTTACTTATTTTCCATTCTATTTATTAATCATAAACTTAAATAACAACATCAATTAACTAATTAATATTCGTAACATAGGTAAGTTCAACCATAACATACGTAATTTCTTATATATATATAAGTACATTAATCAACTCATCAATCCCTTTTTCATCATATCACATTTCAATTATGAACTTACCATTTCATTACATCAATCACAATCTCAAGCTTGACATAAGCCTAATCACCATAATCAATACACAAGTTAGTGCATTTATGTATATAACTCATTTTCATGTTTAAAATCACTATCCCATTTTCAATTCTTATACAATATCATCCAATATCAATCATAGTACTGTTTTATTTAATTACCCCTATTAACACGACTTGGACTCGAACGGATACACGGATCCAACCAAACACACTAGTTTGGCACCCAGTACCTTATGGGATAATTCGAAGTAGTAAATTGACACCCAGTGTCTCATCGGTTAAACTGAAGTAAATTGGCACCTAGTGCCTCATTGAATTAATCCGAAGTAATAATTTGACACCTAGTGTCTTACCGACTCATAGTCGAAGAAATCCCTGAACTCTTCCAATTCTATGGCATGCCATCTATATCCGACTCAGCCCGATACAGTTAATAGGGTTTAATTTCATTTTCCAAATACAACCAATATTCACTTCAATTCAAATAATCAATACGTTCAATATATATATATTTCAATCCATTCAATCAACTTGAATTCAATTCAATAACAAAATGACAAATACTCAAATTGCACATGCTAACATCTTTTATTTGATTAACAATGTCCCAATTCACACAATTGCTATATAAATAGCTATTCACATATCAAACCACAATTGTTTCTACATTTGCATTAGCCATTCAATACTCAATTCACAAGTACATAACTCATGTATCTTATTTAGTCACAACATATCTCATTTTCATTTATGTTCAGGTCAATATTTAATAATTAACAAATCTTTTAAGTTCATTTAACAATTTACCTTATCGAAATTTTCCATACGAAAAATGACTTACGGATAAGAGTACATCATTAACAGAAGCTCATAGAGCTAGTCCACTAGAGCATACCAACAGAAGCTCGTAAAAGTTTATCCATCTAGATCACTCCAAACAGAAAGTAAAACACAAGAGTTCGCAACAGATGCTGAACCACAGTTTACTTGGGTAATATTCCAATGTCTCCCTCCAATACCACCATACACTAATTTATGAATGTACTCAAATCCCGCGTTCAATCCAAACTGAGTATTAAATTCGATAATATATTTCCAATAATAATTCAATTCCAACAATAGAACACACATATATATAATATCCATCACCAAATAACATTCACTTTAATCAAAATTATATAGAATACAGTTCATACGAACTTACCTGGCTAAATTGCAGAAATACCACGATTCAAGGGCATTTTGGTAATTTTCTATTTCCATCGATTTTCCACCCGATCTTTATCTAAATTAATAATTTCATTCAATTTATTAATTTAAACAATAAAAAAATTTATTTCATGCAATTTGGTCATTCTTGACTTTTTTTACAAAATTACCCCTAAAATTTTACTTTTATTCAATTTAGTCCCTGAGCCCAAATCATGAAAATTAACCATTTTTAATGCAAACCCATGCAAGCCGAATATTCATGGCATTCTATAAAGCCCATTTTTGCAATAATTTCATAACAAACCCTTGTATTTTTACTATTTCAACAAATCTATCCCTAATAAAAAAATTAATCAAAATTACTTAATAAAATACTTTTAAATATCAACCAACATCTCAAATTCATCATTTAATAACTAAAATAATATATATTCATCAATGGAAACATTCAAAAGCTTTAATAAAATCAAAAACTAGAGTAAGATTTAGTTTGACCTAATTGTAACAATTATAAAAGCATAAAAATTACAAGAAACGGGTAAGAATTGAACTCACATGAAGCAAAATTGAAGAACCAGCTCAAGGAGCTCTCCCATATATGTTTTTGAACAGAAAATTGGGAGAAGAATAAAGAATTGCCTAGAAACTTTCTAATTTCACTTTTATTTTATTTTATTTTATTTTCAATTTCATTACAATTTTGCCATTAATGGCTTTATTTATTTTCCATGTTATGCCACCTCACCTTTTCATTTAGGCATAATTTCTATTTAGGTCCTCCTTTATTTATTAATCAAGCCATTTAGTCACTTTATTATTATAATTAGCAAGTTTGGCATATTTTTTCAGTTTAGTCCTTTTTAATTAATTAATTGTCGAAACGTTAAAATTTTTCAATGAAACTTTACTACTACCTTATGGCACTCTGTAAATATTTATAAAAATATTTACGGCTCGGTTTATAAAAACGAGATCCCGATACCTCATTTTCTAAAATCACTTGAACTAAGGTTTTATCACTCGAATCTAATAATTCATTATAAGACATAAATTACTCATTCAATTTTCTTAAACCATATTTGAATCGTACATATTAAATAATAAAATTTACGAGCTTACTTTGTAACAACCCAATAGTTACAGGTAATCAAAAAGTGTACTTTCGGGTCTCCATTTTTGTAAAATGGATTCATAAATATTTATTAAAAATATTTATAAAGTTAATTGTGTGGTTAGTTAGGTTTTAGTTAAGTGAATTATCTTGAATTAGGAGTAATTAGATATAAGGATTAAATTGAATAAAGGGTAAAAGTTTAATTATAGATTAAAGAAGAAGTAAAGGGACTAAATAAGAAATTAAACCCTAATTAACAAGTGTATGGTGATTATGTATACAAGTGTAAAAATAAAATACATAAGATATGTATACTTAAAATTTAAGTATATAAAATATATATTATATTATATTATATTATAATAACTAAAAGAATAAGTAAAATAATTAAAAAGAAAAAGAAACAAAAGAACAAAGAATATAACGAAACAGGGGGAAAAGAAAGAAAGAAAAAGAGAAAGAAAGAAGGAGAAAAATTAGGGTTTTAAGGTTCAAAACTTAATTGGTAAGTCAATTTACTCCATTTTAATGTAATCTTTATGTTTTTAGAATCCTAGTATCATATACCACTTAACCTATGTTGAAATTTTAGAAAATATTGAATTTTTAGATGTTGTTCATGTTAAATAATTTAAATATTTGGGATTAAATTGATAAAATTTTAAGTTAGAAATGAAAAATGGATTGAGTTGTAAAATAAATTATAAGTTTTGAGTAATAAGGACTAAATTGTGAAAATTTAAAATTTAGGGATTTAAGTAAAATTAGAGAGTTGAATTTAATCTAAAGTGGAAATTGAATGAAAATATGGAATTAATTTTGAAGAAATAAAGTTAGTCTCGGTTTTAGGGACTAAATTAGAAATTAGGCAAATGTTGAACAAAAATTGAAATATTTAATGTGAAATTGAATTGAATTGTATTGATGAATTTTAATTGTTTCAATTTCATAGCAAACGTTGTGTCGGAAATCGTGAATAGGAAAGGAAAAGATAAAGTTGACGAGGAGTAGCTCGGAAATTCTGGTTTGTATTTCTATAATCCGAATTTAATTATTAATTGTTGTATTTTAATTTAATATCTATAGTAAATGATTAAGGTGAGTAATTAGCATTTTGATATTGAATTGAATTTATATGAATTTGTGATTAATGTGAAATGTGGATATTGGATATTGATTGTTTTTGAAATGTGAAAATTAAACCCTATTAACTGTATCGGGCTGAGTCGAATAGAGATGTCATGCCATAAGATTGGAAGAGTTCAGGGATTACTTCGACCTCGAGTCGATGAGACATTGTGTGTCAATCTATTACTTCGGATTAATTCGATGAGGTACTGGGTACCAATTTACTTCGGTTTAACCGATGAGACACTGGGTGTCAAACTATTACTTCGAATTATCCGATGAGGCACAGGGTTCCAAACTGGTGTGTTTTGGTTGGATCCGTGTATCCGTCCAAGTCCGAGTCGTGTTAATAGGGGTAATTAAAAGGAGTGATATTATAAAGGTATATGGAAATACTGAATGTGAATGGAAATGATACATATGAATTGTGTAACACATTGTGAAAAGCTAATTAAGATAGCAAATGATGAGAATTGAATGAATTATGAATAAATTGATTAATTGAAATGACTATTGTTAATGTATGATTAAATGTGTATGTTATATTATTTTACTTAAAGTATTCAGATTATAGAAATACCACTGAGTTTATACTCAGTGTACGGTTTGTTTTTCGTGCGCAGGTTAGGTACTTAAGTTGATCACCGATTCAGCATCCATCAAAGATCCTGATCTCAAACATGGTGATGTATATTTTTTTGTGTCGGCATGTACCTAGGGCGTCTAAATGTAACTACTTTGTGGATTGATTGTAAATATGATTATAAGTAAATTTTGGGTTGGTGTTATATATAAATATGCTCATGTTTGAGGTTATAATATGACATGTTCAAATTGAAATAATATAGGCAAATTAGGCTAAAATTGATATGTTTACAAATTTGATTTGAATAAGGCATTATTGAAATGTTTTCATAATAATTGAAGTACCTATGAAGGTACATTGGTTAAACAACTAGGTTGATTATTTTGACATGTTTTAAATGAATTTGATTGTGTTCTGAATTGGTTGAATAAATGGTTTTTGAGTTTTTTGGTGTTCAAGATTGCAGGGTATGGTAAACTTGATGCTTAAGGTTCATTTCGAGTCCACACTGCTAACACATACAGGTGTGTGGTTTGACCGTGTGTCCCTTACAACCTTAGAAATTCAAAACAGAATGCCCAGGTATTTTTACACGGGCAGAGACACGGACGTGTGTCTCAACCGTGTGTGACACGTGGCTTAGTATACGGGCGTGTGGCCTGGCCGTGTGACCCAAGTCTGAGAGTTACAGGGGGTTGGGCATGGCCTGAGTGTAACAATCCGTTTTTAGGTCAAATTGGAACAGTGATTTCGGAACCACAAATCCAAAGTTAAAATATTAATTTTATTATTTTATTAAAGTTTACAGCATGATAGAATTATTATGTGAAAGTTTTGTAAAGAAATTTTACTGTATGAATGCTTAATTCAGTAAAAAGGACTAAATCGCGTAAAGTGTAAAAGTGGAGTTCTATTAACTAAAAGTATCTAATAGCAATAGAACATTAAAGTAAAGGTCCTTAAGTGGTAAATAGACCATTTATGAGTTAGTGAATGATAGTGGAGTGGCATTTGGTGTAATTACTAATGTTTTTAAAGGATATTTTGGTAATTAGTTAATAAAGTTAATGTTTAATAAAAACAAATTAAAATCATCATCTTTTCACCATTTCTCCACCAAAAATTAGAAAGAATGGCAGCCATGGGAGAAGCTTTTGGTTCGGCCAAGCTTCAAATGCTCGATTATGTACGGTTTTAGCTCTGTTTTTAATGATTTTTATGTTTAGGGTCCATTGCAACTAGTACTAGCTGGCCCGTGTCTTTGATTTCAAAATTGTTAAAGATTTTGATAGTTGCCATTGATGAGCTTATGTGTTCTTTGATGTTTAATGGTGAAATATGAATATTTAATGTTATATTTTCATATCTTATAAAGTGAATTTTGATGAAAATGTAAATTAGGGATTAAATTGTGAAATATTGAAATTATGTGGTTTAAAGTGTGATTATTTGGAAAATGTGGGCTGCTAAGGCAGTAAGAAGAATTCGACTAAGCATGGGTAGGATGAAATCGCATGAAATTGTGATTTTATGTGAAAATGACTAAATTGTAAAAATATGAAATAATAGGGGCAAAAGTGTAATCTTGCCAAAATGTGTAAATTGTGTTAAATTGAATGAATTATTGATTATAACTAGATTGAGAATAGTGAAATACGGGAATAGATCGAGGAAAGATAAAGTATCGTACTAGTCAATTCGTTCCGTCGTTTTTACGATCAAGGTAAGTTCGTATGTGAATAAATGATGTTAAATTGTGCTCTAAATTTATTATTATTGTTGAACTGAATTATAATGCTGATTGGAAATGAGTACGAGCACAATCGATAGAGTTATGACGTCCGGAAGTCCCGTACGAACTTTAGGAATAGCTTAGGATCTAAATGCTATGACATTAGGATTACCGAGATGTGATTTCATGTAAGACCATCTCTGGGACATTGGCATCGATATCAGATTCATGTAAGACCATGTCTGGGACATTGATATCGATATGAGATTCGTGTAAGACCATGTTTGGGACATTGGCATCGATATAAGATTCGTGTAAGACCATATCTGGGACATTGACATCGATATGAGATTCGTGTAAGACCATAGCTGAGCTATTGGCATCGATATACTATAACATGTAAGACCATATCTGGGACATTGACATCGATATGAGATTCGTGTAAGACCATAGCTGAGCTATTGGCATCGATATACTATAACATGTAAGACCATATCTGGGATATGGCATTGTATGAGTTATACGAGATTTCTAAGTATCCTTAGCGATTCCGAATGGTTCAACGGGCATAGTCAAGACGAGAATGGAAGTACAATTGAATTAAGTAATACAGGTATGTATAGAACCTATACAAGAATTGAATAAAGGTAATTTGGTGAGTTTATAATGTATCATGTATCTCAAATGTGAAAGATCTATGTATAAGTAAGTTCATGCCAAAATGTGTTTATTTGACTATAATGAGGTATGAATTGAATGATATGTTAGATATGAGTTATAGTTGGGTTAATTAAATATACATATGGCACATATTGTGTGAAATACCATTATTTGATGATATTTAACATGATTCGTAATTACTAAATAAGATGTGTTGGAAATTGGATTGAATCAAGTTATTTATATATATATATATATTTATTCATGTAAATGTAAATGTAAATATGAATGAATTGGTGAGAATGTGATAGATTTATATGAGCAATGATATGAGTAAACATGTGAAACTCTTGGTTAACTATGTAAATGAATTCATGTTATAAAGGTGAAAGTATATGAGTACATTATAATTTATGTAAATGTTCAATATGTGTTTATTCAATAAGTTGAGTTGGATACCTTACGAACTTACTAACCTTTATAGTTTACTTTGTTTTATTTCCTATTTTTTTTAGAATTTCGGAGGCTTGCTCGGGTTGGAAGTCGTCAGAGATCTCATCACACTATCCAGCTATGGTTTGGTATTTATAAGCTTTGTGATGTTGGTTATATGGCATGTATAGACTATGGTCATTTTGGTATGGTTGTTAGATATGTATATGGTCATTTGAAATGGCTTAATAATGATTGTGATTGATGAATATAACGTGGTCTTATGTTTTGGCATGGTTGGTATAAAATGTGTATTTGGCTTATGTTATGTATTTGTGGCTTGGCTTGGAATGCAAATGTGGTAACTATGTGGTTTAAGGAATGGCATGTATTGGTCTGAAATTGAGATATTGAATTGGTATGATTTTGAGGCTTGATTTTATGGTGTGTATTGGTAAAAAGGATACATGTTTGGAATAGATTAAAATTGTTGGTAATGGTATATTGTTTTAGTAAGTTTTGGATTATGATTTAAGTAGTGAAATAGATGGATTTTAAATGGCATGATTTGTGTATGAAATAGAACATTTTGGTTGCCTATGAATGTGATGAAATGATATTATTTTGGGTTGTTTAGGTGAGCATGAGAAATGGTGGCAAATCGGCCTTGCAAATGGCCTATTCTTGTCCACACGGGCAGAGGCACGGGCGTGTGGCTTAGCCGTGTGCGACACACAATCCTGATACACGACCGTGTGTCCCCTGGTGTTGATATTTAATTGAAGTTAGTATGCTCTAAACGGCCTCACACACGGGCATTTGACCGGCCGTGTGGCACAAGTCAGTATACCCCCTAAATGGCACACGGTCTAGCACACGAGCATGTGACTTGACCGTGTTGCATAAGTCAGTATACCCTACAGGATTGAAACAGCCTAGCACATGGGCGTGTGTGGCCATTTCGAAGGGCACACGGGCTAGACACACGAGCATGTGGTCAGTCGTTTAACCCAAGTTAGTATGTATGCCCTGTTTTCACACAGCCTGGGACGCGGGCGTGTCTGGAGCCGTGTGAGGCACACAGCCTGTTCACACGGGCGTGTGACCCTTGTATGTTTGAAAAATTTCTAAGTTTTCAAGAATTTTAGTATATTATCAGTTTAGTCCCGAAACATTTCTAAAGCATGTTTAAGGCCTCATAGGCCTTTATAAGGGACAATGTGAGTATGATTGAATGGTGTTTGAGAATGGATGCATAAATGTACGTAGTATGTTGTGATTTGATTGGGAATGCCTCGTAACACTATTCTGCCGTCGGATACGGGTTAGGGGTGTTACAGTGAGACACGGGCATGTCCCATGGCCATACGGGCGTGTGTCCCCCACACTTAGGAATTTTTTTGAAATTTCGCGAAAAATTCTCGTAGTACTTGATTTGTTTCTAACACATATTTTGAGCCTCGATGGCTCAAAAGAGGGACAACATAATTAAATTATGATGTGTATGCTAAATGATTATGTAATGTTCGTTTTTTATCTGAAAAGTTCGATAATGCCCCGTAACTCGATTCTGGCGACGGATAATGATTAGCGGGTGTTACATACTCGCTAGATTTGGTGGGCTCGAACCACTGTTTCCGACATTACTAAAAATTGGGCTGTTACCTAAATTAATTCGCATTTTATATTTATGTAAATTTAATAAGAATAGTTTATTAAATAAATAAAATAAAATTTTAAAATTTTTTAAGAGTGCTTAAGTACATGATATTCTTAACTACTCTTTTGCAATTTTTTATTACTTTTTAAGATTTTATGTTGATGTTAAAGTGTAAATAATTTTTATTGCATTAACAAAAAATTAAGATAAGATCTTGAAATTCAAAATATATTTACTTTAATATCAAAATAAATGGCTTTTATGAATAAAAATCATAGGTTAAGAGCTTATTTAACTACAAAAATAGGACGAGGGCTTGTTTAAACACAATGTAGTGAGGTCAAGGGGAATAAAAATAATATAATAAATAATGAGGGCTTAGAAGGCAATTAGCCAAATTTAAGCTTTGGTGCCGCCACACTGTCAGGCGGCACCCTTTCACTTTCTTTTTCAGCAATCACCCAACATGGTAAACTTACATTTCAGGTCCCTAAATACTTTATATCATTGCATTTCAGTCCGGTCCACCAATTTGACAAGCGGCACCAATAAAACCATACATTTTGGTAAATAATCTTATGGACATCTCATTTCAGTTATTAATTTTACTTTTTATATTATTTAGGTGAAAAAGCCTGAAAATTTTGATTTTGTTTATTAAATGATTTTTTTTATTAGATTATAAATGTTATTATGAAAACAATGTTGTTTTACTACTTGTAATAGTGCTCATAATAATAGCCAGGGTGATAACAATGATGTTAAAGAATCTCAGGTATATTTTATTATGATTTATTATATGATGTTTATTATAATTGGAGACTAATTATGATAGATAGATTTTGATTTAAAATCCACGCATGTTTTGCGATTGTGATTATGAAATAAAGAATCAATTGAGGCGTTAGAAATCTGTCCTACCAGATTTGTTGCATGTCCAGAAGTGAATGCAAAGATAAAGAAAATAAAAGATATAATCATGGACCACTGAAAATGGGCACATAGTAATAAATAAGAGAACAATGAGAGTTCTCAAGATAACTCTTCAAATGGTATAGACAACCTATGTTATCAATGTAATATAGAAGATTATTGACCACATATGTGGCGTATGACCAAATATTTTGTTCTTGTTAATATTCAGAGAAAGGATATGAGAATGTAGTAATGAATTCTATCATTACAGAGAGAAAATATTTATCTTATTTGGTACTGAAACAAACAAATATTATTTCAATATTTGATAGTACAAAATTAGCTGAAAGCTCCAGTAGAGCAAATATATCAATATCTAAAAGTACAAATTTATGATGGTTAATGCATTAGTTTTAAAATATACCCATTATAATGGATATCATATTGAGATCGTGAATGAATAAAATATTATATTTCATATGAATCATTATTGCTGTAAATATCTATTTTGAAATGATGAAAAAATGAAGGTTGAGTTATTGATTACTCTTGTTATTAAATTGAATTGATTATGATTATCTTTGTGATATTTTGTCCTCGTAGCCATTAAGGGGTTGAAAGCAAAATATTTGACTATGAAAGATTTACTTATGAGCAATAGAATATAGTAATTCTATCTAAAGCTCGTTATGGTTGGATGCACCTGAAGTTGCAAGTTTTTATTTTAACTGTGAGTGTAACTCTATAGTATTCAAAATAAGTTCTCAATTAAAATTACGTGAAAAAATATTACTGATTAGAACTTGCAAGAGAGAAAATTTATGTATGAAAAGTCATTAGTTATGTATCTATTGTACACCTGAAAAATAGTGATTAGAACTTTCAAGAGAGAAATTTTTTTATTGAACATGTTTTACTCTGAAACACTATTTTGTTGAAAAATGAAAAACATGGAATGCAAAGTCAGCAATAGTTGGTGGGAAACTGAATTTTTAACAAGTGATTATTTGGAGCATTATTTTACTTTGAATGTTTAAATTAAAAATAAAATTTTAAAGCGATTAAGATCAAAACAAATTAAAAGTTGGATTTAAAATAACAGAATATTGTATCAATCAACATGGGCTAATATAAGTTAATATTGGCCGAAACAAGCTAAAATACATCAGAACGGCTAAAACGTACTGAGATTTTAACCAGAATGAAACCTAGACTACTTAGTACTGGTTGAAGACTGAAACGGTACGTATGGACCGATATTATATGTAGCTTTTTTGGATCCACTTTAGTGCTGGGATTTGACAACTAAGTCCATTTCAATCCCTAAACTTGAAAATTATAAAAAAGTTTGACAATATGACACTCAAAGTTTATGTTGCATAGTCACATTTAGTATTTTAACTGATAGAACAAGTCAGACCACTGGTTCTCGATTGAATCAGTTCAAATGGTTCAATCTTCGGACCAACAATAATTAAATAAATAATTTAAAATTCATAACATCTAAAAATATTGAAAAATATTTTTTTACTAAATCAGTTCAACATGGTCAATTGTTCATTTTTGTCATATTTTTTTCACCAATTTTCGAGTCAATCGGTTCAGCTCATTTGTTTGGACCATTATATTGATTAGTTCTTGGTTCGTCCAATTTGGTCCTAGTCAGTAACATTGGTTAGATCATCAAATCTTAATAGAGTCCAAGTTTAGGGACCAAAATAGACCTAATTATCAAATTTAAGAACTAGAGTGAAAAAAACATCTACCAAAATAGAGATTTTGTTGTAAAATTTAGTCCAAAAATCATATTCCCTTTAATTTATCCAATATTATATGAATTGTTTGAAATATTCACAGCGTAGCGGGATCTGATTCCAATTGGAGCATGGGTCAGGAATTTTTTATTGAAAACGAGTAAAGTGGGGTCCCCCTTTCTTGAATAAAAATAATTGCATTTGATTTTGTTTAACCAACCATGGAAAGGGAATCCAAAGAAAATAGCACAAATACACTATAATCCTTCAATAATATTTTATCATTTTATATTATTGGGCATTCAGCAGGACTGACAACTTGGCTTTCCCGTCCGGAAAGAAGTTTTTTAATGATATTCTTGACAAAGATTCTTTCGCTTAATTCTTAATTCATTTGAAAGAAGTGTACACTCGGTTGAGATTTTGGAGGTTTAACTCTTTGAGACGGTAAAATAAATGCAAATACATATAAATAAAATCTTATTTCATGATTTAATTTATTTTTGTTTATAAAAAATTTATCATATGGTTATTGATGAATTTCGAATTTCAGTGAGGTATCTGTATAGGTACCGCATCATTTAATATGTATCGGGTTTGAAAACTTTTGGCATAATTTTAATTTTGGTATAAATGATTTTCTTTAGATAATATAATTAAAAAGTGCTTTTTATAGATAACATTTGTGATTATCTAATATGTAAAAATCTATAAACATAATCAATATTATTATAGAATATATATATATATATATATAAATTTGTATGTAGTATCTTTTATTATATGATTCCCATATATTTATTATTTATTATATTATTAAATTTACATTTGAATAATTTTATTTTATTCATAAATTTTGAATAACGAAAATATTATATTTAAGCTTAATGATAAAAAAGTCTTTAGCAAAAAAAGTCAATTAAATCATTAAACCTTAAGTGACCAAAAAAAAATCAACTACCCTTTCAAATTTCAATAATGAAAATTTTTATTGACTGATTTAACTACTAACAGGGGCTTATGCAATTGATAAAATCAATGAGACATAGCATACCACTTAGATAAATATACTCACATATAATATTTATTAAAAAACTAAAATCTTAAAAAGTATAAACAATTAATATTATACATAATTTTTTATTCAACTCTCATAAATTATTAACATAATCAAAATTTAATATGTATAATTATACCAAATTAAAATATTTATATATCAAATTATTCCTTAAATCAAAATAATGTATAATTTTAAAATTTATATAATAAACAAGCATAATTATATTTATAAGATCTCATGTTACCATTGCACCGTCCAGTCATTTAATAATATCGGCGTAATCACGTCTCCCCTAAGCAGCCCAAACAACAAAGAATCCTACGCCATTAGGCTAACAATATTTGGGCTGCACAAAAGGAATCTTCTTCTTTCTCCGTCGGGCCCTAGACGGGCTCTTTTGGTGGAAGTCCTACCCGGGCTAAAGGCATATAACACTTTTAACCCACATACTATACAAAAATGTTAGCACTTTTTATTTTTATGCACTTTATTTAATCATTGAATTTTGTGTTTTTGTCAAATTATCGGAAAAAAGATAGAAAATGTGAAGATATAGCACTCAAGCATTGATGGATTTTGTTTTATATGTCCCATCATTAACTAATTAAAAAATTTTAAAAATATTAAAAATAAATAAATCCTAAAAACCATGCAACTCTTCTCACATGCAATCTTCAACAGCTTTAGAAATTAGAACCCATTTTGTTCAACGCCCGCTTATCAACCATGCTTAAATTCCTTAGCAAGAAAATCAAGCGCCTCTTTGTTCCCGCCTCTGGTGGCCGGTCGTCATCGGTTCGTCGCCTCCAGTGAGTTTTCCAACAAATATGGGAAATGGAACCGATGGTTGCGAGAGATTTTGAAGCAGAAAGACGGCGATAAAAGCCTAAAAATTTTGATGCATAGTTACATACAATTGCTAATGGGGTGGGGAAGCTACTCTAATTTTTTTATAGTTATTGATAAACTGATTATTGAATCAATAATTAAATTGGAAAAATTGCAAAAGTTCAAAAGTTAAGTTTCGCGAAATTAATGTAAGGAGAACTAATATGCAAAGAGCATAAAAATTAAAAGTGTGAAATAAAAATACTTGAATTGAGAGTTTGATTGAAGTGTTTATGATAGTGAAATAAAAGTGATAATTTAATGAATATTGATTTTCATGAAAATAATAAATAAATTGTAAAGAATGTGAAGTTTTATATGCTATTAATTAATAAGTAATGGTAATGAAAATGACAATATATATAGCATGCCATTAGGAAACTTTCAGCGTGCATAGTGACGACGACACTTCGGTGCAAATTAGCGATTGTGGCACTTCGGTGCAACTCAGTGATAGTGGCACCTTAATGCAATTCGGTGATAGTGGCTCTTCGGAGCATTTCATTGATTCTGCACTTCGGTGCATTTCCGTGTTCTTTTCGCATCTTACTTATTTAGTTCTTGAGGTACTTACTAAGCTTTTATAAACTTAACGCATTATTTTTCCAACGCATAGATGAAGGCTAGACTTGAAGTTCTAGAGTGAAGATCAACCCCTACTCATCTTATCACATACCGAAGCTTGGAAGATAGTATGGTTTTGATTTTTGGCAACAGTTTATGGCATGTATATAGGTTAAACCAAGTATGCATATGAAAGAATTCTAATAGAAACTTTTGATGGATTTTGAACACCTTTTTAATGTTGCAAATTTAGTTATACTTGATTGAGTTTTAAGTTGAATTATGTGATGTTTAAGTTTGGAAATAGGTATATATGAATGGTATGGTGGCTGGTTTGGTTTAAAGGTGCTTATTGGACATTGTTTTAAGTGTTATGAATTGAAATATATTGTTTTCATGGAAACATAACACACGTCACAATGTCAAATTCTTCATGTAATAGCCCAAATTTCAGCGATGTAGGAAATAGTGGTTCGAGACCACCAAATTCGGAAAATGAACTCGTAAATTATATTATTTAATATTTACGAGCCAAATATAGCTTTTAAAAGATTTTTGAAATAGTAAATTGTGTTTTATAAGGATTTATTTGGTTAAGAAATTGAGAAAAAGAGGTATTGAGATCTCGGTGTTATAAACCCAGCCATAAATATTTTTATGAATATTTACAGAGTGTCAATAAGGTAGTAATAAAATTTCGTCAAAAAATTTTAACGTTTCGGTAGTCAATTAGATAAAAAGAACTAAATTGAAAAGGTGCAAAACTTGCTAAAGTGATTAAATAGCTTAACCATTAAATAAGGAAGGACTAAAAGGGAAAATGGACCATTTTAAAATGGCTAAGGCGGCATAGCGTGAAAAAAATCAAAGATTTTTATGTGAAAAGGACAAAATTGGAATTTTAACAAAAGTTACATGGCCAAAGTTGATTTTAACAAAATTGGAATTTTAACAAAACCCTAGGCCATTTCTTCTTCAGCTTTCTGTCAAAAACAGCCATAGAAGAGGGTTTTGAGATGGTATTTCATATTTTAGCTTCAAGTAAGTTAGACTCTTGCTTTTTCCTTGAAATTTTTATATTTTTGGACTTTTACAATTAGGTCCAACTTAGTATTCTATTAGTTTTTTTTATTTTTTTCATTAACCAATCAAAATCATACATATTGTCCTTTATATGAGCCCTCGAGGACCAAAATACGTGTTAGAAACAAATCGGGACTAAATCGGATACTCAAATAATTTTTTAAAAACCATTGAAATTTTTCTAAGTTGCAGGGGACACACGGCCGTGTGACCACACGGCCAAGAGACACACCTGTGTCTTAGACTGTGTGGACATTCGAAATAGGGACACACGACCGTGTCCCAGCCTGTGTCCATGCCAGTGTGAGTATACTGACTTGGGTCACACGGCCAAACCACTTGCCCGTGGGTTAGGCCGTGTCAGCATACTGACTTGCGCAAATTAAAAGATACATGGGACACACGACTGTGTCACATAGCCGTGTGTGACACACGGCTGAGATACACGCCTATGTCTCTACCCGTGTGGACAAAAAATAGGCCATTTTTCCAAACCACATTTCTCACCCAATTTGACATCAACCTAACTCAACATTTTAGCACATGAACAAACCACAACAAGGCATTCAAACCAAGCTAAAGTCAAGTCTTAATCATGAAATATAACAACATACAACCAATGTTCCCTTAGGTACCTCAAATGACAATTTAAAGATTTGTCAACCAAGTGTCTCAATTTACCTATTTGACCAAATTCATATATGCATATTCAAACCACATTTTTATTTCTTTCATTGTACCATATTAAACACACTTCAAATACGATAAGGCCACTTATATACATATCAAAATATACCAAACACAAGCTATTCAAGTGGCTAGTCTCAACAAAACAATTTTATGCCAACATTGACCAAATTAACCTATACATGCCATTATAACTGGGGTTAATTTACTGAAAGTACCAAAAGAGCCGATGGATAGTGTGAAATAGCTCCGACCGGCTTCCAACTTGAACAAGCTTCGGATTTACTATAAAACATGAAAAATAACACAGATTAAGTATTTAAGCTTAGTAAGTTCATATAATACAAAATTTAACTTACCATATTTACATAACATAGGTAAGTAAACATAGTATATCTCAATCAATTTGGCTAAAAGCCTAAACACACGATCACAATATATTAGCCATGAAAATCACATATAAAATCCAATACAGATGGTTGAATTCATCAAATAATCATATTTCATATACATCATGTATATACCGGTAATAGTTCATATCAAACTTATAGTATTTCATAATAGAACTGTGCCCGTTGAACCATTTAAAATATCATTGGATACATGAGTGGTACACACGAAATGTACTGAACTGAGATTCGTCAATTCATATTCATATAAGCTCATACAAGCAGTAAACATGAAGCTCTTCCGAGCTGAATAACGGGAAGCTCATGCGAGCTGAATAATGGGAAGCTCATAAGAGCTGTGGTGTGTCTGCAACACATGCAGGACCCCAACCAAATCAGTAACCCTAATGACATGTCATTTGTCTCCTACGAATTCCTATAGTTCAAACGGGACTCAGTAATTGTCGGATATATAACCGGTATTTATTCATGGTAATTATACAATTCACAAACAATAATTCAATTTAACACATATAAATGCACAATTTATGTAACAACTCGATAGTTACCAGTAATCCAAAAGTGTACTTTTGGGTCTCCGTTTTCGTAAAGTGGAAGAAGTTAGTTGTGTGGTCAATTAGGTTTTGATTATTAAATTAAGAGTAATTAGGTATAAGCACTAGATTGCATATAGGGAGAAATTTGAATTATAGATTAGAGAAAAGTGAAGGGACTAAATAAGCAATTAAACCTTAGATTAACAAGTGTTTGGTATTGGTAATGACATGTGTAACATTTATATACATATATTTATAATAATTATATACTGTAACATCCTGAATTTTTGGGCCTATGCGTTTAATGGGTGAACATGTGTAATGAGTTAATTCAAGTGTTAGGGGTCCAAATTGGGCTCAGGCTTAG
Source organism: Gossypium australe (assembly GCA_005393395.2). Lineage (NCBI taxonomy): Eukaryota > Viridiplantae > Streptophyta > Magnoliopsida > Malvales > Malvaceae > Gossypium > Gossypium australe. Next base: position 114,458 of record CM016626.1, read on the forward strand.
GCAGAGGCCTTGGTTAAAATTATCTGTTTGGGCATTATAGGGTTTAAAAGGTAGTATCTGTGTTTAAAACACCAAAATGGGCTTGTGGCCCAGTGGTCAGTGGCGCCACTTAGGGAGCAAGGAGGTGACGCCACACAAGGGAATAAGGGGCCCAAATTTAAGTTTCATGGAGCCCAATTCTTTTAGTTTAAGTTAGCTAATTTTCGGCATTTGGGTTAGGTGGAGTGGATGGCAACAAGGCTCAAAAATAGGAGGATTTATATGAATAAGATAATGTAGATATTATAGTTGATAATAGGGAAGATAAAAGGAGAAAAGATAGGTGCTATCTACAAGGCTAGGAGTTAGCCAAAATTTTTATAAATAGGGAGGGTTCTCTTCTTTATTTTGCGACATTTAGGGTTTCCACCTTGTCTTTCTCTTCTTTCTTCTAAAAGCCGAAAACTCCATTATTCTTTTCTCTTCTTTCTTCTAAAAGCTGAAAACCCCATTATTCTTTTCTCTTCTTTCTCCTAAAAGTCGAAAACTCCATTATTCTCTTCTTTCTTCTAAAAGCCGAAAACTCCATTATTCTCTTCTTTCTTCTAAAAGTCGAAAACTCCATTACTCTCTTCTTTCTTCTAAAAACCGAAAACTCCATTATTCTCTTCTTTCTTCTAAAAGCCGAAAACTCCATTACTCTCTTCTTTCTTCTAAAAGCCGAAAACTCCATTATTCTCTTCTTTCTTCTAAAAGCCGAAAACTCCATTATTCTCTTCTTTCTTCTAAAAGCTGAAAACTCCATTATTCTCTTCTTTCTTCTAAAAGTCGAAAACTCCATCATTCTCTTCTTTCGTCTAAAAGCCAAAAACTCCATTATTCTCTTCTCTTCTTTCTTCTAAAAGCCGAATCTCTATAGATTTCTTCAAATCATCTTCTCTTCCTGATTTTCGCAAAAAGCCAGAATCCTCTGGGAGTAGCCGAATCTTCTCTAGTAAGTAGATCTCTTAGATCTAAAAGCCGAAAACACTAGTCCCTGAATCTCATATCTCTTTTTGGGATTTCAAGGCAGATAGCGGTGGTGTTGGCTATGGATAGCGTCGACTTAGAAGGTCTCTTTATAACGGTAATCAGGTGTGTAGATCCTTATCACATAAGTTTTATTTTGTATTATACCTATTAGGGGCTGAAAAGCCGGAAAATGAGGCTGTATGAACAGTCGTGTGTAGATCCTTATCACATAAGTTTTATTTTGTATTATACCTGTTAGGGGCTGAAAAGCCGGAAAATGAAGTTGTATGAACAGTCGTGTGTAGATTCTTATCACATAAGTTTTATTTTGTATTATACCTGTTAGGGGCTAAAAAGCCAGAAAATGAGGATGTATGAACAGTCGTGTGTAGATCCTTATCACATAAGTTTTATTTTGTATTATACCTGTTAGGGGATGAGAAGCCGGAAAATGAGGCTGTATGAACAGTCGTGTGTAGATCCTTATCACATAAGTTTTATTTTGTATTATACCTGTTAGGGGATGAGAAGCCGGAAAATGAGGCTGTATAAACAGTCATGTGTAGATCCTTATTACATAAGTTTTATTTTGTATTATACCTGTTAGGGGCTGAAAAGCCGGAAAATGAGGCTGTATGAACAGTCGTGTGTAGATCCTTATCACATAAGTTTTATTTTATATTATACCTGTTAGGGGCTGAAAAGCCGGAAAATGAGGCTGTATGAACAGTCGTGTGTAGATCCTTATCACATAAGTTTTATTTTGTATTATACCTGTTAAGGGCTAAAAAGCTGGAAAATGAGGCTGTATGAACAGTCGTGTGTAGATCCTTATCACATAAGTTTTTTATTTTGTATTATACCTGTTAGGGGCTGAAAAGCTAGAAAATGAGGTTGTATGAACAGTCGTGTGTAGATCCTTATCACATAAGTTTTATTTTGTATTATACCTGTTAGGGGATGAAAAGCCGGAAAATGAGGCTGTATGAACAGTCGTGTGTAGATCCTTATCACATAAGTTTTATTTTGTATTATACCTGTTAGGGGCTGAAAAGCCGGAAAATGAGGCTGTATGAACAGTCGTGTGTAGATCCTTATCACATAAGTTTTATTTTGTATTATACCTGTTAGGGGCTGAAAAGCCGGAAAATGAGGCTGTATGAACAGTCGTGTGTAGATCCTTATCACATAAGTTTTATTTTGTATTATACCTGTTAGAGGCTGAAAAGCCGGAAAATGAGGATGTATGAACAGTCGTGTGTAGATTCTTATCACATAAGTTTTATTTTGTATTATACTTGTTAGGGGATGAGAAGCCAGAAAATGAGGCTGTATGAACAGTCGTGTGTAGATCCTTATCACATAAGTTTTATTTTGTATTATACCTGTTGGGGTCTGAAAAGCCGAAAATTGAGGCTGTATGAATAGTCGTGTGTAGATCCTTATCACATAAGTTTTATTTTGTATTATACCTGTTAGGGGCTGAAAAGCCGAAAAATGAGGCTGTATGAACAGTCGTGTGTAGATCCTTATCACATAAGTTTTATTTTGTATTATACCTGTTAGGGGATGAAAACTCCATTATTCTCTTCTTTCTTCTAAAAGCCGAAAAATCCATTACTCTCTTCTTTCTTCTAAAAGTCGAAAACTCCATTATTCTCTTCTTTCTTCTAAAAGCTGAAAACTCCATCATTCTCTTCTTTCTTCTAAAAGCCGAAAACTCCATTATTCTCTTCTCTTCTTTCTTCTAAAAGCCGAATCTCTATAGATTTCTTCAAATCATCTTCTCTTCCTGATTTTCGCAAAAAGCCGGAATCCTCTAGGAGTAGCCGAATCTTCTCTAGTAAGTAGATCTCTTAGATCTAAAAGCCGGAAACAATAGTCCCTGAATCTCATATCTCTTTTCGGGAATTCAAGGTAGATAGCAGTGGTGTTGGCTACGGATAGCGTCGACTTAGAGGGTCTCGTTATAACGGTAATCAGGTGTGTAGATCCTTATCACATAAGTTTTATTTTGTATTATACCTGTTAGGGGCTGAAAAGCTGGAAAATGAGGTTGTATCAACAGTCGTGTGTAGATCCTTATCACATAAGTTTTATTTTGTATTATACCTGTTAGGGGATGAAATGTCGGAAAATGAGGCTGTATGAACAGTCGTGTGTAGATCCTTATCACATAAGTTTTATTTTATATTATACCTGTTAGGGACTGAAAAGCCGGAAAATGAGGTTGTATGAACAGTCGTGTGTAGATCCTTATCACATAAGTTTTATTTTGTATTATACCTGTTAGGGGCTGAAAAGCCGGAAAATGAGGCTGTATGAACAGTCGTGTGTAGATCCTTATCACATAAGTTTTATTTTGTATTATACCTGTTAGGGGCTGAAAAGCCGGAAAATGAGGCTGTATGAACAGTCGTGTATAGATCTCTAACACACTAATTAAACTGTATTATGTATGTTATGCGCTAAAAGTCAGAAAAAGGCTAAATAGTAATCTGAACTAAATATATGTTATGGGGTAAAAGCCGAAAAAGGGCTGTGTAGACGATCGAATAAAACCCTAAAAGGGTTAGGCAAAGGATGCCAGGTACGTAATCATAGAAATCTCTATGTGTATCGAAGTATGTGATAATCTGTGATGATAATATATTTATGTTCTTGCATGTAAGCATGGGGATGGGATTGACATGATGAAGGGGAAGAAGGTCGCATAGCGATCGGTGGCTTTGCCACATAGGTCACATAGTGATCGGTCTTTATGGCAGGCAGCACAGCTGTCGATATATTTTTAAGGGCGCATAGCGATCGGTGGCTTCGCCACATAGGTCACATAGTGATCGGTCTTTATGACAGGCAGCACAGCTGTCGATATATTTTTAAGGTCGCATAGCGATCGGTGGCTTCGCCACATAGGTCACATAGTGATCGGTCTTTATGACAGGCAGCACAGCTGTCGATATGGTGTGTAGCAGATGGAGGGTTGATTGTAGAAATCCCCAAGGTGTGATGGTTGGTACGGGTTGGTGTGTAGAGGATGGATTTCTAGGATGGGTTGGGCTACTCATTATCTATTATCTATTGTGTAAATATGATTGTTGCCATTGTGTATGGGCTAAGGCCCATAATGTGTTTGTGGGCCCAAGCCTTTTATGTATTTTCGGGATTTACACACTGAGTCTTGGTGACTCACCCTATTATTTTTTCCTAACTTTACACATGAGTAGTAGATCGTGGACATGGGAGCAAAGGCGGACTCGAGGGGCCATCAAGTTTTTATTTTTTATAGATTATTTCGGCTTTTCTTTAAGTTTTAAATTTTGGAATATTTATGTAGTAAGGCCCCAGAGTTTATATTTCACTGCTTAATTTTTAATATTTGCAACTTATGAAATTTTGTCAAAAGGTTTAACTATTCAAAATAATAATAATACAAGTTTTTTTTCAAAAGGTCACCTATTTATTCAAATATTGTCTAATTAACTTACGATTTTCGAAACCAACGAAGCAAAAGTTTTCAATGTACAACCCGTAGCATACCAGATCCGGTCGAAACTTATGGGCCGGGTTTGGGGTGTTACATATACTAACTTATTAATTAAGTAAATATTATTATATATTATATTAGATTAGTATAATTAAAATATAAAAGAAAGAAAAGAAAGAAAAAGAATAGAAAAGAAGAACAAGAACAAACAAAACAGAAAAGAAAAAGAAAAAGGGAAAGAAAGAATGAGAAAATTAAGGTTTTAAGGTTCAAAGCATTAAATTGATATAATTTTAATTTAGAAATGAAAAATGGATTGAATTGTAAAATAAATTATAAGTTTTGAGTATTAGGGACTAAATTATAAAAATTTTGAAATTTAGGGATTTAAGTGAAATTAAAGAGTTCATTTTAGTCTAAAGTGAAAATTGAATGAAAATATGGAATTAGTTTTGAAGAAATAAAGTTAGTCTTGGTTTAAGGACTAAATTGGAATTTAGACAAAAGTTGAATAAAAATTGAAATATTCAATGAGAAATTGTATTGTATTGATGAATTTTAATTGTTTTAATTTCCTTAGCTAATACTGTACCGGAAACTTCGACTAAGAAAGGAAAAGATAAAGTCGACGAGGAGTAGCTCGGAAATTCTGGTTTGTATTTCTATAATCCGAATTTAATTATTAATTGTTGTATTTTGATTTAAATGTTTATGGTAAGTAAATAAGGTAAGTGTTAGCATTTTTTATATTGAATTGAATGTATGTGAATTTGTGATTAATGTGATAATTGATTATTGGATAATTGTGGCACTTGAAAAGTGAATTGAAACCCTATATCAGGCTGAGTCAGATATAGATAGCATGCCATACGATTGGAAGAGTTCAGGGATTTCTTCGACTTCGAGTCGATGAGACACTGGGTGTCAAATTATTACTCCGGATAAATTCGATAAGGTACTGGGTACCAATTTACTTCGGCATGGTCGATGAGGCACTGGGTGTCAATTTATTGCTTCAAATTATCTGATGAGGCATGATCGCTGCAATCAGAGCTTTAAAATTTATAAAAGAATGATCGACCTTAGAGACTAACTCTGACAACGATTAAAGGCAAGTGTACCTATCGAACAATAGTATAGCTTAGGCAAGACCGGATTATCGAACCCAAAGGAACTAAAAGTACTAATACTCACTTTCTTTCTATTATTTAGCCTTAAGAATAGAGTGAAGATTGCTTTAAACTAAATTGTCGAAGACTTAAACTAAGGACACAAAGACAAGAAGAATGAATTGGAAAATAACTTGAAGAAAAAAACTCAGTTGATTGCGACGATACCCTCAGGAAGAATCCACCTAGACTTCTCTTGTTACCTAACCCTAAATTATATGATTTCTTTACTTAGCTTGATCCGTGAGACTCCCTAACCTATATTAAACCCTCTCTCGAGGCGAATAACGTCTAACCCTAGGTTAATTAGTGGAACTCTCGTTCGCTTATAATAACCCCCTAGGATAGCAGTAAATCGTTCAATGGACTCCCATATTAGGTTTCACCCTAATCCGGCAAAATCTCGTAACCCTATCTCTAGGCGTTCGATCAACTCCGCTTAATTATGTTAGATCTTCTCTTAGGTAGGGTCTATTTGTAACAGCCCAATTTTAGTAGTGTCAGAACAGTCTGACGAAAAAGTTAGAAAACTTAATTAATCAATAATTATAAGTTAAGTGTGATTTTAGAAATATTTTTAAAATAGTGAATTTTGTGATTTAAAAAGGTAAATTGGGTCGAAAACGAGGTATTTAGACCTCGATATTATAAATTGTGGTGTAAATAATTTTTATAAATATTTACGGAGTTAGTTGTATGTTTAATTAAATGTTGATTTGGTGAATTTAGGAGAAATTAAGAAAAAAAAGATTAAATTGTAATAGAGGTAAAAGTTTAATTATAAATTAAAGAAAAGCTAAAGGGATTAAAAAAGAAATTATGCCATTCTTTATAGTTGAGGCGGCATACACATAAAAATATCAAAGATTTTTATGATTAATATATATATATGATTAATATATATATTGTAATAATAGATATTATTATTTATTATATATATTATATATATATTATATTATTATATAAATAGGTAAAAAAAGAAATAAAAAAAAAGGAAATTGAAACGAAACGGTGGAGAAAAGAGAGAAAGAGAGAAAGGGAAAAAAAGAGAGAGAGAGAGAGAGTTACAGAGAAGAAGCAACGAAAATAAAGAAGGAAGGAAAGAAAAAAGAAGAAAGGGAAAATTAAAAGTTTGAAGCTTGGAAGTTGATAGGTAAGTCAATTTAGCCCTTTTTACTTAATTTTGATGTTTTAGAAGCCTTGGAACAAGGTTTTGATGAAACTAAGTTGACATATTGAAAGTTTATGAGTTCTCAAGTATAGTATATGTTGAACAAAAACATGAATTAAGGACTTAATTGAATGAATTTCAAGTTAGAATTGATAAAAGGATTTAATTGAGAAATAAGCTATAAGTTTTATATTGTAGGGACTAAATTGAGGAAAATTCAAAATTAGAAAAATATTCTGAAAATTTAGTGTTTGGATGGAATTTGAATAGAAAAGAAGTATGAATTGAGTTAGGAAAGTAAGTAAACTTAATTAGGATTATATTGTAAAATAACTTATAAGAAACAGTTTTGGACAGCAGCAGTAGACTAACTTTGAAAAATCACCAAAACTTGTATAAATCGAATTGGAGGATGAATAAAATATGGAATTAAAGCTTATTGAGTGTCGTTTCTTATAAAAGAAACAGTGTAAGTATTGGAATTGTAAATCATGAGATATAACAGGGTTTGTTGGATAAGGTCAGAATAATTTCGGGTTCCCCTGTTCTGACTTTGGAAAATCATAAAATATTGGATAAAAATAATTAGGGACTTAAATTTATATTTTTAAAACCATAAATGAGTCTATTTTCAATAGAAACAAACAGGAACATCATTCGAATCCCGTATGAGGAGATAATTAATTTTTAGTGAAGAAGAGTCGGAACTGTCAGACAGCAGAATAGGGGTAATTTTAAAGAATAAACTGTACATATTGGATAAACCAAAAATTCTGAAAATTTTGTAGTAATAAGGTAGGTAAGTCTAGTTTCAGTTAAAATTTTCGGATCTTAATTTCGAGTTCTGTAGCTCAAGATATAAATAATTTAGTAACTATGACTCGAGTGGACAGCTTTGAATATACATATGAGTAAATAATGAAATTATTGATAATGTTATTTATAACATGCTATATACATTAAGGATGTGGAATGGAGAGGAGGAGGAAAATATGTATGAATATTCAGCTAGCATGACTAAATTGTAATGTTTTAGGCTCAGGAACTAAATTGAATAAAAGTAAAACTTTATGATTAGTTTTGTAAAAATGTTGGAAATGACCAATTTGCATGAAATGAATTATTTTATTATTTAAAATTGCAAAATTGAATGAAATTATTAATTGAGATTAAGATCGATTGAAAAATCGATGAAAATGGAAAATTACCAAAATGCCCCTGAATCTTGATATTTCTGCAAATTTAGCCAGGTAAGTTCGTGTAACTTAATTATGTGATATAAGGAAATATGAGTTAATGGTACGTGAAATATTGATATGATGAATTAACTAATTTATGTTTATGAAGAATTGGCAAGAGAATGATATTTATCATGACATGTAAATATGTGATTATCTTTAATATGTTAATATTAGGTAATTAAGTATGTTGAGACGAGTAATAAATTCATGTAAGACATGTCGAGAAAAATAAATATGTTTAAGGGACAATATGTTTGATTTTGATTAGTTTCAAATATTAATGCTAGATGAAATAAAATGTCTGATAAATAAATTTGTAATTTCGGTAATGCCTCGTACCCTATTCCGGCGTCGAATATAGGTAAGAGGTGTTACACTATTCCTCCTCCACCTAAGCACATTAGATTTGGATTAAGCAACATAATTAAGAACAAGCTAAGTAATTCATCATATAACTTAGAAATCAAATAACAAAATCCATCTAGGTTTCATCCCCTTCAGGTATCTGAGGGGTTTAGTTCATAATGAATAAAAAGAACAAGAGAAAGGATAAAACAAAACATAAGAAAATCTTAAAACTCCCTTAAGGAATTGAAGGAGAATTCCACCGTCTTGAGTATAATTCCGGCTTCTTAGGATGGATCAACTGGCTATCCTCGCGTTATTCCCTAACTCTGACCTTCTCGGCTTGGCTCCTTGGCCTAGCTGTGACGCCTTCGGCTTCTGCCAAACTCCCTTTTCAAGTTGCCCCCTTGGGTGTTTATATAGACTTTGTGATGCCTTACTTGGCCTCTAAGTATCCTAATTCAAGTAGGATTCCTAATAAGGTGTTTGAATAGGCTTTGGAATGTGTTTCTTTGCCTCCAAGTATCCTTTCCCGAATGAAATTGCTCTTTCCAGCGACAGGGACACGGCCATGGCACACACCCGTGTGAATCGTGGCCAGGCCGTGTTCGGACTTTTAATGAGGCACGGCCGTGTGCTATTTGGGCCAGGCCGTGTCAATTTCTCTCTTGGCCCAATTTGGTTCGTTTTAAGCCCGTTTCTCGTTCTTTTTATCCTTGGGTGCTTTCCTGAGTATAAAATATGAAAAGAAATGATTAAGAGCACCTTTTTACATAAATCAAAGGATAAATCATCCAAAAGAATGCTAAATGTGGGATTAAAATATGTTACTTTTACGGTTTATCAAATACCCCCACACTTAAGCTTTTGCTTGTCCTCAAGCAAAATTCTCAACTTACAATTAAAACGAACTTCCTTGATTCATAACATTCATCAATAGTGTTTCATCATAATTTAATGATAATTTATACATGGATAATTCAATTCAAAGAGTCCTAAAGATTCAAACAATCAAAGTCATGCATTTATAGCATGAAAACATAGGCGTTTCCCTTTACCTGAATAGTTACCTCTGATTCAAAATCGACAAGAGTTGACATCCTCACTTAAGATTCACTCAAATCACTAAAAGTATTTAAGGTTCAAAATTAAGCACTCAATAAGTTGAACATGAAAAGTTAATCCCATAGGCTTGCATGAAAATCAAATCTTCACCACTATAAAATGAGATGATACACAAATCAAAAGGTCTTTAGCAGGGTTGTAACGGGGCTTAGGTTAAGGGTATGGATAAAGGCTGAAGTAGAAGGTTAGAATCGAGATTGACCTGACAAATTACCTAACTAGAAACACAAACTGATGATAAGTAATTGCATCAAATGAAAATTTGTAATACTAATACTCTAATATGAGCTTTTTCTTCAAGACTTGAAATTTACATGCATAAGCTCACCTAACATAGAACTAATAATGAATATACTTCATCGTTTTTTTTATAGAACAAATCAAGTAATAAAGGATAAATTCAACTTATGAAATAATATAATTAGGTAACTAATCAAGTCAAATTTCGATATAAGGGTAGTCAAGGAATGGTGATAACAAATACAAATGGGTTTTGGGTTAATATTGGTGGGCGAGTCAATAAAAAGAGTTGTTAGGATCAACGGGGTTCACTAGGGGTTAATTATAGAGGTAGGCTGTTTAGTGGAGTAAGTAGGTTAAAACCTAAGTGTAACACCCCAAACCCGGCCCAAACACTACAACCGGATCTGGTATGTCACTAAAGAAATTTTTATTGAACATGTCACATTTTGGAAAATATTCAAGTTTAAACACTTATACCAAATAAACTTAATAATTTATTAAGTCATATAAGATATAAAGTTATAAAATGCCTTAATGAATTTTAAATAGAAAACTTAATTCGAACATTAAATGTAAATGCCCAGTAATAAAAGCCCAACATAAAACCAAAACATAAATAATAGTCTAGTGGCCGAAGGCCTTATTAAAACGAAATTCAAAACCCTTAATCAAAAATATTAAAAACAATATTCTAGGTAAAATCTTCTGCTGGATCAAGTACTCTCTCGCATGGCCACCTTGCGCTCCTCTCCTGCCCGGTCCGATGCACTAGGTGTTACCTGAAATTGTTAAAATAATAGGGTGAGTTGCGAGACTCAGTGTGCAACCCTCATGCACCATTAGATTTGGGCCTTAACCCCACAGAACATATAGCAGAATATAATATATCAGAAAATATGCAAAGCCTAACCCAAATCCTAGGTTTCCATCCGCTACACGCCACCCTTACCTGCCAGTCACACCATTTGGGGATTTCTACAATCAACCTACATCGCTACACACCATTGATGGTAGACATGCTGCTCATCGTCAGATCATGGCCGTAGCCACTACAACAGGTCACGACAAAAGCCGCTACAACAGGTCACGGCAAAAGCCACTACAACAAAACACTTCTCCTTTCAATAAACCCAACCCCATGCAATCACAGAAAACAACATACTTATCACATATGTCACCTTAACAGGAACATTCACTTAGGAATGACAGAGATCACTAACCTGGTGATTCGCTTTTACCCTCATTGGGTTTCAATCATTATGCCGGGATTTCGGCATTTATCAGAATATAACAGATTAATAAACATATTTTAACAGGCAATCTAAATGGTGTGGAAGTGTTACACACCTGATATCGCGTAGTTTTACTCCCTTAGTTAAATTCTTACTATCTGGATCTACAACCCTTAGTCTAAAACCTTGCTCAAAAACCGGAAGAATACAAAGATTTAGGCTCCCTTACATTCGGCCAAGGGTTAATAAATACCCGAATTTACACGTTAAAACTAATATATCTCCTTACCTTGAAATCCCGAAAGTAACACGATTCGAGTGTTACTGAACTCTAGCTTAGAGATCTACGCGATTGACTCCTCTTCAAATACCGGAATGCCACAAATAAAAGAAAAACTTAAGATTAGTTTCCTTATAGCCATTCGGCTAGAGTCCCTAAAAAGCCGAAAAGGATTGAAGTCTTATGAATCAATAGTTACCTTCAGTTTCCTTCGAAATTCGGCACAAGCAGATACCACAGAGAGAATTCGGCAAACACAGGAGATGAGATCTAAGGATTTTGGCTTTTGTGGAAATCCCGGAAAAGATGAACTGATGCGTTTTCGGCTTTTAGAAGATCTGAATAGAGTGTTTTGGCTTTGGCTTAGAAAGAAAGTAAAAAGAAATCAAGAGAAGGCTTAGAGATTTTGGCTAAAATATTTGAAAGAGATGAGGAAGAGATTGTTAGAGAGTTCGGCCAAAAAGGGAAAAAGAAAGAACGAAAGTTGAGAGGGAGAATGGAGTGGAGGTTTCGGCAGAGAAAAGAAAAAGATGACAAGAACTTAGCCACTAATTTTCGGCACAAAGAATGAAGAAAAGAGTAGGGTTTAAATGCCAGAATTGATGAGCTAACCCCCCCTATTTATAGAAATTTCGGCACTTACCTATCAAAAACCGAAAGTGCCCTTCCTAAAAACTAAAAATTCTACAAAAAAAAGGGAAAATTCAGTACCCATATATACTAAAATAAATAAATAAATAAATAAATAGAATAAACCTACACTCCATAATCGACTCAAACTTATCATCAATTAAATTCCTTTATTATCACTAAATTTTATCTTCAATCCTCATCCAAAAATTCTATTACTAGCCAAAAATCCAATTTGAATAACATTCAAATTGCTTCCCCCGAACAGCAGCCATCAATTGGTGTTTTGGTCCACTTCAAACACCTTCCCATGCCAGCAGCAAAATTTCAAGTTATTGCGCACAAGGCAACTCGAACCCGAGACCTGCAGGAACCACCACACGCTACCAGCCACTGCACCACAACCATTCTTGTGATATATTCCCTTGCCAACTTCTTTTAAAGCCTATTTTCCCAGCGACCGAATCATCCAAAGAAATCTAAAAATATTAACCAACACCCAGCTTCGAACCTTTAACCTCTTCACTATGACACACTCCCTTTGCCATTGCGCCGCCCGTTTCATTTGAGTCATAATTCCTTCCCAATTAATTATCAACCTTTATTCCGTGCTCCAGGTTTACTTAAAAAAAAACCCAACATTTCGCGCACAACACGACTAGAACCTTGCTCCCCCTCTTGCTCCTAACGCCTTTGCAACTAGGCCAGGCGTTTCCTTGTGTCATGAAACAGCCCCAACTAATTATAAGGCCTAAACTCTGGCCTTCATACTAACATATGAAATAAAAAATTTTTGCCATACCCAAGACTTGAACCTTTGACCTCCAGCTTATTGAGAACGCCCCAAGCCACCAGACCACCTACTTCATTGGGTTATCTTCAACCCAAAAATATTTTAAAAGCCTTCTAACTAAAACACCAACCACTCTTAAGGGTAAAACAAAATTTTTGCTAAATCCCTTGATCGAGCCTAGGACTTTTCCAACACTACCAACCCTTCCTAAATCACCTAAAAATTAAACTAAACATGCAAATCATAATTTTTTTTTAAATTACACTTAATTCATTATTCCCTTTTTTTTCCGATTGACAAAAATCCATTTTCTGAACACACGAAACCCATTTATTCTAGGCCCAAATTTAGGATGTTACACTAAGTGCCTTTATCATCTCTGTATATCAAATCAAAAGTGTGGTCTCGACATGTATAATCAATGCAAGTTCTAGAATAACAAATCCATGTTGACACACTCATAATTAATAAAGTGAGCAAGAAAAAGTATAAGGCTCAAAATCTCACAAAAAATTATGGGTTTTTGATTTCAACCTCGTAAATTTCAAACTTCAAAGTAATATTCAAATTCAGGTAGACAACCTAGAATTTTTTTTTAATTTCTGAAAAATAGACTTATCATGCTTGATTCTCTAGTATCCTTCAAATTTAATCATCAATGCACAATTACCAATGACTTACTCCAAAACATATCAACAAAGATCATAAATCATAGGAAATTTCATTCTAATCATAATATGAGAGACTTTACTTTTGAACAAGGCATAATTCAGGGATTTTCAAATAATACTATAGTTAACCCCCCACACTTAAGTTGTACATTGCCCTCAATGTACAAAGATAAATAATATCAAATAATCATAAAATCATAAGATGGGGAGAGAAGTGAAACTTCCTGAATTTTGGATGAAGTCAATGAAAAGAAATCGGATAGGATTGGAGGTGAACGTGGGGAAGCGTCTCGAACCATTTGAAGTTGAATCCTCGAAGCAGTTGGTCTGATTTTATTGTATCCTAAGCTAAATCTAAATATTATAAAGAATAAGAAAAATAAAATAAAATAAAGTAATAAAATAATGAAATGAAAATAAAATTAAAATTAAAATTAAAATAAATAAGGGAAAATGAAAGACAACTAGAAAAAGGGAGAATGAGGTTTAAATAGAGATATAGCTCGTGTTTTGGGATTTTGAATTTTGGGCGCGTTCAGGGTGTTCGGGCACGGCCGTGGGTGTAGTGGCACGCCTGTGTCTTTCTTCACACGGTCATTTAATACGAGCGTGCTCTTCCTGTGTTCGATAAGTCAGAATGTTGGCACGGTTGGAAGGCACGGCCGTGTTTAGCCCGTGCTTGACAAGTCAGTAACCTCGCACGGGGCGTTGGCACGGGCGTGGACTATTATCACCACCCGTGTTGGGAAAAGAAATTTTTCTATGTCGTGCACGGCTACTGGCACGCCCATGGTTCATCCCCTGACTTCCACACGGCCATGGGCACGCCCGTGTGTAGGGTCGTGTGGCCTAGAAATCTGCTCTTTTGTTAGTTTATGGTTAGGTGCTAAAAAGAAAAAGAAAAGAAAAAAAATAAAAAATAAAAATAAAAAAATGTAAAAATGGGGTTGGTGCTCGGGTTACCTCCCGAGAAGCGCTCGTTTATAGTCTTAAGCTAGACTTTACCTCTCATTCGTATGGTCATGGTGGTTTGAGGAGGTGAAAATCCTTTCTCATGCGATCACTTCGGTTATGGATATATAGTTTAAGCCGAGTAATATTTACCTCAAAAGTGTTGAATTTAGGATTGCTTACCTCGACTGTGCTGTATAGGAAGACATTAAGTACCTCAAAAGTGATTTCTTCATTTGTCTTGAGGTCTGAATTGGTGATTCGATGGTCTTCTTTATTCAATAATACCTGATCTCCTACTTTGAAGTGATTCGTTGTTCCTATCAGCTTGTCTGGGGTCTCCTTCGGTTTCACTTCGTGCGGCTCCTGTTCCTCTCTGATTTGTGTTTCCTGCTCTTTTAGTTTGTCAATCCTAAGGCTTTTTTCCTTATGTGTTTCTTCCTTGTTGGCATGCGGTCTAAGATCTAGCTCAGCTAAGTGATTTCGTGATGCTTCCTGTAAAGAAGGTTGAACCAAATGATTATCAACTGAATTTACTTTCTCACCTTCATCACTTGATGTCTTGGCCGAGTCAAAAGCTTGTAGACTGATTGATTTGTCACCTACACGAAGAATGAGTTCTCCTGTACCAACATCAATTTTAGTCCTGGCAGTTGCTAGAAAGGGTTTTCCTAAAATTAAAGGAATAGAATTGTCCTCATTCATGTCTAAAACAACAAAATCTACTGGGACTATGAATTTATCAATTTTAATTAGAACATTTTCTATTATACCCCTAGGAATTCTGATAGTTTTATCAGTTAACTGAATGCTCATCCTAGTTTGTCTGGGTTTCCCTAGACCTAGTTGTTTAAACATTTTATAAGGCATAACATTGATGCTTGCCCCTAAATCAGCTAAAGCATTATCAATAGATAAACTACCAATTAAACATGGAATTGTAAAACTCCCTGTGCCTTTTTGCTTTTGCGGTAGTCTGTTCTGTAACATTACTGAGCATGCTGCGTTTAATTCCACGTGGCGCTCCTCGTCTAATTTGCGTTTGTTTGTCAAGAGCTGTCTTAAAAATTTCCTCGAGTCTGGTATCTGAAAAAGAGCTTCAAGAAGAGGTAAGTTAATATGTAATTTCTTTAAAAGTTTAAGAAACTTACCGAATTGTTCTTCTGAATCGTCTCTTTTCATTGCTTTGGGATAAGGTATGCGAGGTTGGTACTCTTTGATCATCGGTTTTGGCTTTTCTTGTGTTACCTCTGTTTTACCTTCGTCTACCTTGTTTTTTGGTATTGCATTGGGTTCATCTAACCCTTTACTATCCTGAGCGGTGATGGCTTGGTTTTGCTCATTAGGGTTAATCTCCATGTTACTAGGTAGACGCCCTTGCGGTCGTTCTGACATCAGCTTTGCAAGTTGTTTGACTGCGTTAGTGACTTCCTTGACTGACTTAGTAATTTCCACGATTCGGCTCTCGTTGCTTTTGATTGTTCTCTCAGTTTCTTGTAAATGTCTTTCTGTGTCTGCTGAAAATTTTGTCAGCATCTCTTCAAGGTGCGACTCCTCTTTCTGTGGGTGAGGTGGTTGTTGAAAGTTTGGAGGAAGTTCCGGTCTTTGGCTATTTTGATTATCCCACGAGAAATTGGAATAGTAACTCCAACCTGCATTATAAGTGTCATTATAAAAATTATTTTGTGGTCTAGAATAGTTACCCGTATAGTGAGCTTGCTCATTTTCCATGCCATATCCGTAGGGTGGGTACTCAGGATTCGCCACTCCTCCTAGATTCGAGTCATATTGCATTACTGAGTGTACCTACGAGGAACTTATAAGTGCCCTTTTCAAGTTGCCCCATCGGGTGTTTATATAGACTTTGTGATGCCTTACTTGGCTGTAACACCCTGAATAATTGGGTCTGTGCATTATATGTGTTTGACTGCTTAAAATATTAAATTGGGAATTTAAGGTACAATTGGGGCTCAGGTTTGGGCTGAAACTTAGGTTAGTTTCTAATAAAGAGCTATAGAACATTATTTAAATAGATATCTGTGTTTAAAATGCAAGGTGGGCTTATGGCCCAAAAACTTGGAGGTGTTATAAGGGGAGCATGTAGGTGGCGTCATTAAGGGATGGATTGGGCCAAGTGTTGGCTACTTAGGGCCCAAGTTTTTGGGTCAAAAATTCGGCACTTAGGAAGGAAGGGGAGGACGGCACACTTGTACAATTTAAGGGTTTTAGTTCTTTTATTTTTTTTGATAAATAGGAAGATAATGAAGAGAAAGATGAGGGCTATTTTTAAGGAGCTAAGGGATTAAGATAATAGGTGGGATAAAAGCTATCAGATGACAGTAGAGTTGGCCGAAAATCCAACTCTAGGAGGGGGATTGATTTGCCGAAATAGCCAAGTGATCATCTTTTCTTTTATTTTTTCTCTCTCTTCTTCCTCACCCAGCCGAAATTCTCTTCTCCCATTCTCTTTAGTTCTCTCCAAAACTGAAACTCCTTAGTTGATTCTCCTCTCCTCAAAAACTCTCTAAAAGCCGAAATACATCTTGGGCATATCATCTTCTTCCCATAGCCGAATCTACAAGGGTGGATTTTTCCCGAAGGTGCACCATAAGTCGAATACTCCTATTTAATCTGGTGAGTTTTGGGATTTTGTTTCTTTGCGATTTCTCTATTTTTGTCAAGTTCTAAACTGAATCATTTATTCCAAGGGCCTGTCGACTTCACTCTTTACCCTAGAAGCCGAATCCTGTCTTGTTTTTTTTGGAAGTGCCGATTTGGTGGAAAAGCCGAAGGTAGGTTCGACCAAATGGCCTTTCTTGTTTTTCTCCTTTGGCCGAATGGGTTATGGTACTCAAGTGGTTGCGTTTAAAGAATTGGTTTAATATATGGGTGTTGGCCGAATATAGGTGGGTTGGAGGTGACGTTCTCTTAGGGACTTTCGGGGTTCGACAAATAAGGTAAGAGATCTATTAGTTTTAATGTGTAGGTTGAGATTTACTAACCTTAGCCGAATGTTGAAGGGACTAAATCTTCTGGTGATTTTTCGATTTTTGAGCAAGGCTCTACACTGAGGGTAGTAGATTTGGATATCGACTAAGGATAGTAGATTTTCGCGATAACAGGTGTGTAATACTTCCCCATCATCTAGATCTGATTATTAATGTATGTTCATAAGTTTTATATGTTATGATAAATGCCAAAGTCTCGGTTTAATGATGGAAGCCCAAGAGGGTAAAAGCAAACCACCAGGTTAGTGAGAAATCTGATTAAATGTTATAAGTAAATTGCTTGTATGTGATTGCATGGGTTGGGTTGATGGCAGGAGGAAGTTATACGTTATATGTGTAGCGGTTTTTACCGTGATCTGTTGTAGCGGCTAATGCCGTGATCTGTTATAAGGGCTTTGGCCATGACATGTTGATGAGCAGCATGACTGCCATTTTGGCGTGTAGCGGTGTGGGTTGATTGTAGAAATCCCCAATGGTGTGAACGGTTGGTACGGGGGCGTGTAGCGGATGGAAACCTAGGCAAACGGGTTGGGCCTTGCATATTATTTGTTAGTTATATAAATGAAATTATTAATCTATTTTATGGGCCTAAGGCCCAAAATCTAGTGGTGCATGAGGGTTACACACTGAGTCTCGCGACTCACCCTTTTTAATTAACATTTCAGGTGATACCTAGTGCTTCGGACCGGGCTGGAGAGGAACGCAAGGTGGCCATGCAGAAGAATATGTAGATTTGGCAAAAAGACTCAAGTTAATTATTTTATATTGTATTTTAATTAATGGATTTTAAACTTCAATGTAATAAGGCCATGGGCCACTACTTTTATTTCCTTTTATTGTGGGTTTAAATTATTTTTGTTTTTAGTTATCGGAACCATTTATTTTAATTAAACTAAGGCATGTAATTAAGTTTGGGTTTTATTTTACAAAGGCATATTCTATATAAAATATATTTGGGCTTTTCTGACAATACGACATGTTTGACAAAATTTTTCTTAGTAACATACCAGATCCGGTTGTAGTGTTTGGGTCGGGTTTGGGATGTTACATTGGCCCCTAAGTATCCTAATTCAAGTAGAATTCCTAATAGGGTGTTTGAATAGGCTTTGGAATGTGTTTCTTTGCCTCCAAGTATCCCTTCCCGAATGAAATTGCTCTTTCCAGCGACAGGGACACGGCCATTGCACATGCCCGTGTGAATCGTGGCCAGGCCGTGTTCGGACTTTTAATGAGGCACGACCGTGTGCTATTTGGGCCAGGCCGTGTCGATTTCTCTCTTGGCCCAATTTGGTCCATTTTAAGCCCGTTTCTCGTTCTTTTTATCCTTGGGTGCTTTTCTTTTTACATAAAATATGAAAAGAAAGGATTAAGAGCACCTTTTTACATAAATCAAAGGATAAATCATCCAAAAGTATGCTAAATGTGAGATTAAAATATGTTACTTTTACGGTTTATCAAGGCACTGGGTGCCAAACTGGTGTGTTTTGGTTGGATCCATGTATCCGTCCGAGTCAGTGTCATATTAATAGGGGCTATTGAATAAAATAGTGTTATGATTGATATTGAGTGGTGAATTGAAATATGGTTAGAGACACATGAATTGTGTATTTAAGAATTGAATATGAATGAACAATATTGTTGTTCAAATGATTTGTGTTTATATTGTGAAAAGCTATCTAGGATAGAAAATGTTAAGAATTGAATGTGTTATAAATACTTTATTCTACGAATTGATTAATTGTATGATTATAGTTATTGTATGTTTTATTATTTTACCTTTAAAGCATTCGGATTATAAAAATACTACTAAGTTTATACTCAGATACGGTTTGCTTTCTGTGCGCAGGTTAAGTAAAGTCAGATTGCTGATTCAGCATCCATCAACGATCCCGAACTCAAAACATGGTGATGTATGTTTCTTTTTGTGTCGGCATGTACCTAGGATATCTTATGCTTGTCATTTTGGGAAGTGAATGTAAATTATGTTATATTATTATATTGGTTACTTATATACATGAATATATATGTGTTATGTTGAAGTTTAATATGGAATGTTTAAGTTGATGCATAACTGAGTATAATATAGGCAAATTTGGGTTGAAATTGGCATGATTTTAGAATTGGCTTGAATGATGTTTTATTGGATTGTTTTGATAATATATGTGAAGTACCTATGAGGGTACATTGGTTAGGTCATTAGGTTGATTGTTTTGACACGTTTTAAAGGTATTTAATTGTATTTTAAGGTGATTGTACGATTGGTTTTTAAGTTGCTTGGTATTCAAGGTTGTAGGGAAGGGTAAACTTAATGTCTAAGGTTTATTTTGAGTCCACACGACCAGACACACGGACGTGTGACTGGACCGTATGAGACACACAGCTAACACATGGGTGTGTGATTTGGCCGTGTGTCCCTTGCAACTTAGGATTTGCAAAACAGAATGCTCAGGTATTTTCACACGGGTAGAGACAAAAGTGTGTGTCTCAGCAGTGTGAGACACACGGTCTAGCACATGGGTATGTGCCATGGTCGTCTGAAACCTGCACCTAATTTTCGAAAAATAAATTGACCACATAGCCTAGCACACGGGCTTGTGGCTGGCCGTGTGACCTAAGCCAGAGAGTTACACGAGGTTGGACACGGGCATGTCCCATGGCCACACGGGCGTGTCCTTTGGCCACACGGGCGTGTGTCCCCTGCACCTAGGAAAAATTTTAAAATTTCGCGAAAAATTTCTTGAGTAACCGGTTTAGTCCCAATTTATTTCTAACACATATTTTGGGCTTCGTGGGCTCATAAAAAAGGCAATGTGATTAAATTATGGTGTGAATACTAGATAATTATGTAATGTTCGTATTTGATTTGAAAAGTCCGGTAATGCTCCGTAACCTTGTTCCGACGACAAATAAGGGTTAAGGGGTGTTACAATTTAATTACACGAACTTACCTCGACAATTGTTCGTAGATACGAAGGCAACTAATATGATATTTTTCTTTTGCCTCGATCTAATTTCGTACTAGGTCTAACCGGATCTAAACGAATGAATTTAACTCAATTCAATATAATTCATATTCAATTTAGTCCAGCACATATTTCTGGAAAAATTACTATTTTACCCCTATACTTTTAATTTATTACAATTTAGTCCCTAGGCTCGGAAAATAACTTTCATGTAATTTAATCCTTACTCAAGCCTAGTCAATTTTTGTACATATTAATTGCAGCCCAAATAAATCACAATTTCACAATTTTACCATAAATTTATCATTTTTTTAATTTAATCCCTAATTGACAATTTCATCAAAATTCTCTTTACAAAAGTTGTTTATCTAACAACAACCTTTCATTTTCTATCATAAAACTTCAAAATTCAAGCATACTCATCCATGGAAAAACCTTATTACTTTAACGATTTTTCAAATTAATCCCTGATATAGCTAGATTAAGCTACTACGATCTCGGAAACATAGAAATCATTAAAAACGAGACAAGAATACATACTAAATTAAGCAAAAAAGGCTTGCTAATATTTCAAGCTTCCATGGCTAGGTTTTCTTTCTTTTTTTTTATGTTTTGTGGATGATGATGATAATAGATATTTTTATTTTATTTAATATCACTTTAATTGATAATTTCCAAAATTAACCTTAATGTTTCATGAAATTTCCTATGATGAATATTAATGCTTATCCATTAAGCATTTTAATGATCTATTTACTATATAAGGACCTCTAATTTCAAATTCTATAGCTACTTAAAACCAATAGCTATTAGAACTCAACTTTTGCACTTAATACAATTTAGTCCCTTTCATCAAATTAGGTATGTAAATAGTAAAATTTCTTAACGAAATGTTTTTGCCGTATTTCTATCATATAGTAGACCATAAAATAATAATAAAATAAATTTTTATCTGACTTCAGATTTGATGTCCCAAAACTATTGTTCTGATTTCACTGAAGACGGGTTGTTACATACTAAATGTGTTAAAATAGTGAAATAGATTGTTTAAGTGAAGTGTTGTAATAGAGTAAAATGCTTAATGATAGTGAATTGAATTCTAAAATGCTAAGTGTCATGAATATATATATTTATGAATTGTGAATAAAGTGAATATGTGAAATAAAAATATACTAAATGTGTTTATATGATTCAAAGTGAATAAGTAACATGGTACAAAGTGATATATCAAGTATGTTATATGAATGTGATATGTGTTTTAGTAATACATTTGAATTATGTGCTAAATGAAATATGTGAATTAAGTGTTTATGTTATGTTTGTGATACGAGAAAAAGATTTTGATATGGGAATATGAAAGTTGATTAGTGACTATATGTGTTAAGGTAAAAAACTATAAGTTATAAAGTCAATTTAAATGATTTTATGTTTTGGAAATAAATTAAAAGTTTAAGTATTCTAGTGAAAGAATGTAACACCCCTAACCCGTAATCGTCGCCGGACTTGGATTAAAAGGCATTACCGATCATTTTCGAACATTCCATATCATTTCACATCCAAACATAACAGTTCATATTCAATGAGTCCCTTAATGAGGTCTACGAGACCTTTATCACATGCTAGAAAGGGGTCGGAACTAAACCGAACACATACGAAAATTTTTAAAATTTAGACATTTTTCTAAGTTACAGAAGTCACACGCCCGTGTGCCTCACACGGCCTCGGACACGCCTGTGCGTCCAAGCCGTGGCAAAACAGGGCATACATACTGAATTGTTCACACGGCCTAAGACACGCCCGTGTGCTTCACCCGTGGTCAACACTGACTTGCACCACACGTCCAGTCACACGCCCGCGTGTCCAGCCCGTGGTCGAGTCTGACTTGTATCAAATTTCAAATTTGAAAGATCGAGCCACACGCCCGTGTGCTCGACTGTGTGGGCAATTATAGGCCATTTTCAAGGCCAAACTTGCCACCCACACTTTGAATCACCCACAAACCCCAAGTCAAATGCATTTATACATCAAATGGCAACCAAAACATACCATAATATGCACCATTTAATCATTATTGAGATCATTTACTTCCACACTCAATTCCTAGTCAAATAAATCCAACCAAACCACCATTTTTTCACAACTCAAGTTATATAAGCCAAGCACTATGTAATTCATACTACAAGTTCACATTTTATCCATCATTCCCAACAACCAATTCAAGTATATAAAACATACCATTTCCATTCTCACTATTTCATAACTTTTTCATCATTTTCATAGCCTACATATATACACCATCAACATTCAACCATCTAGCCATATCACATGGCATTATCCAACATTACCAAAACATACCATAACTTCTAGCCTATACATGCCATATACCAAATATGTACATCTTTCAAAAGTACCGAAATATATAGCCGATAGTGTGATCAAGTCGCTGACAATCTCTAGATCCGAGCTAGCTCTACTGACACTGTAAAACAGAGAAACACATCACACAGAAAGCGTTAAAGCTTAGTAAGTTCGTAATATAATACATACTACTCAATAATGCAACATCAATACATTATATCATCACATAGATAGATGCACAATTAGGTACATTATCATCCTCAACCATATGCCCAAATATCCATTCATTCAACCATTAAAACTATCATCAACCACATAGGTTCAAACATACCTTTCCAACACTTAGTTAATAAACGTTATTGATATTCGATGCTCGATACCATATCTCATTCATTGCTCGATATCTTTTCAACTCAATCGCACATTTAATGCCCAAATCATAGCCGAAGCTTAATTAACATCGTACACTTAGTGCCTAGATACAAAACCGAACTTAATTCGGCATCGCGCACACAGTGCCAATCAGTAAAGTCGAACTTCCATTACTTCGCACACACAGTGCTATTCATCTCTATCTCGATTTCAATTACGCACACTTAGTGCCACATTTCTCAATCTCATATTTAAATTTTCTAATTCAATATTTATACATTCATTCAATTCACATCACATAGATATAATTTAACAACTATTATTATATTCGAACTTACCTCGGACGTCGAAATACTGAAACCAACGATTAATTGAGTACTTTGTCTTTGCCTCGATCTCGATCTGAATTTCTACTTTCTTGGTTTTAATTTTGCTCAACCAAGGCCGAATGCTTCAAAACTTCTTAACCCTATTCTTTTCTTTCTAAATTTAGTGAACAAAGATGATGATAATGGCCATTTTCATGTTTTATTATTATTATTACATTTTAATTCATGTTTTACCCTTTTGCCCTTTAATTAATCAACCATTTAACTATCAAATATTAGGCCGTTTATGTCAATCTCCACTATCCATGGTCCAATTACAACATAAGGACTTCTTATTTAGAAAGCCTTGACAAATAAACACTTTAGCAATCAGCACACAGCTTTTACATTTTATGCGATTAGGTCCTTTTCTCAAATTAAACACACAAACGATAAATTTTTTGTACGAAACTTTCACACATGCTAATTCATATATTATAAACATAAAAAATAATATTAAAATATTTTTTTGACCTTGGATTTGTGGTCCCGAAACCACTGTTCCGACTAGGGTCTAAATCAGGCTGTTACAAAGAAATTGTGTGAATAAATATTATTAAAATTAAATAATATATATAAAGTAAGTGTAACACCCTAAACTCAGTTTAGACGTTACGACCAGATTCTGGAGGTCACATTGACGATTGAAATAGTCAAGTAGAAAAGATCAAACCTTCAGAAATTTATTTTTAAAGTGTTTGCTTATTTTCAGAAAATCGTAGTGGCTTTATTTTATAAAAGAGTTAATGTTACCGAGTTTAAAATAAGATTCAATTAAACAAAATTTCTTATTAATTTTGGAAACATATTTGACTTATAATTTACTTTTGAAGAATTTAAGTACGAATTTTGCAACAAAAAAATACAATGAATTTAATCTAAGTCGAGTATGCATGCATAAATGTAACATCCTAAATTTTTGGGCCTATGCGTTTAATGGGTGAATATGTGTAATGAGTTAATTTGAGTATTAGGGGTCCAAATTGGGCTCAGGATTGGGCCGAAGCCTTGGTTAAATTTTCTGTTTGGGTACTATAGGGTTTTAAAAGTTGGTATTGGTGCTTTAAGTTGCAAAGTGGGCTTGTGGTCCAGTAGTAGGTGGTGCGGTAGAGGAGTTATAAAGTGGCGCCATTAGCAAGAGTAGAGGCCCAAGTGGTTGGCCGCAAGGGGCCCATGTCTTTGGGCCATTTTCGGCACTTGGAAGGGAGCAAGGAGGGGGACGGCAGTGAGGCTTAATTTTAGGGGGATTAAGTGGCTGGATAATGTGGATATTATTCTGATAATAGTAGGGAGATGTGGTGTTATCTAGACCTCTTCTAAAGGTGTGAATAGATTAAGATAGAGGAGACAAGATAGGAGCTATCTGCTGAGTGCAGAGTTGGCCGAAATTCTATCTCCTGGAATGGGGGAGAAATCGATTTCTATTTGCCATAGGGGGTGCCGAATTTTCCCCTATTATTTGTTTAATTTTTAGCTATCAGGAAGGGCACTTCCGGGATTTGTTAGGTAAGTGCCGAAGTTCTCTATAAATAGGGGGTGGTACTCTTCAATTCCGGCATTTGGAACCCCATTCTTTTCTCTTATTCTCTGTGCCAAAATTCTTAGTCTTTCTCTGCAATTTCTGTTAGTTTCTTCTAAAAGCCGAAAACGCCTAAGCCTCTTCTTGTTCATCTCTTTTTCGGACCTTTCTTAAAAGCCGAAACCTTTCACTTCACTTTTTGTTTCCATTCTTTTCCTCTTGTGCCGATTTCTCCATAAACCGGGATCTTCTTGGAGTTACCGATTTCCTTATGAAGGTAAGAACCGATTTCCTCAGATCTATTCCTTTCTCTTTCGGTTCTTGAGAATTAAAGCCAGGTGGCTGCTAGGGTTCGGTTTAACGTGTCCACTCTTTTCATGTTCTTATTTTGGGCGACGACGGGAATCGAAGTAGATCTCTTAGATCTAAAAGCCGGAACCACTAGTCCCTGAATCTCATATCACTTTTCGGGATTTCAAGGTAAGGATTTCAATTCTCCTTAAGATGATCAACCGTTTTCTTTTCGTTAGTCGTGCCTTAACCTAATGTTTCGTTACCAGCCTCTGAACAACACATTGGGCAGATAGCAGCTGTGTTGACTACGGATAGCGTCGACGTAGAAAGTCTTGTTCTAACGATAATCAGGTGTGTAGATCTCTAACACACTAGTTAACTGTAATATATATGTGTTATGGGCTAAAAAGCCGGAAAGAGGCTGTGTAGACAGTTGAATAAAACCCTAAAAGGGTTAGGCAAAGGATGCCAGGCACGTGATCATAGAAATCTCTATGTGTATCAATATCTATATGAAAGCCTGTTTTCTTAAAGATGGTTTGATGTTTTCAATTTTTCATGTGTGTATGCATGGGGTGGGATTATGATATTGAAGGGGAAGTGCATGATAGGTCACTTGGTGATCGGTGGTTAAACCACAAATTCAAATGTTAGGTCACATGGTGATCGGTGGCAATGCCACGTTTAATGATTCCTGAATGATAGGAATAGGCAGTACGGCTGTCGTTATGGTGTGTAGCGGATGGAGGGTTGATTGTAGAAATCCCCAATGTGTGATGGTTGGTACGGGATGGTGTGTAGAGGATGGAATTCTAGGATGGGTTGGGCTATTCATCATCTATTATTTATCATGTAATTATGATTGTTGCCTTTATGTATGGGCCAGGGCTCATAATGTGTTTGTGGGCCTCAGGTCGTTGTGTTCGGGATTTATACACTGAGTCTTGGTGACTCACCCTATTATTTTTTTCTACTCTTTCAGATGAGCAGTAGATCGTGGACATGGGAGCCGAGACAGACTCGAGGGGCCATAAGGACTTTTATTTAAAGAAACACATCTCCGTTTAAAATACAATGTTCTCTTTTACTTTGTTTTTTTTTTAATTTTAGGATATTTATGTAATAAGGCCCCATAGTTTATATTCAACTAAGTAGTTTTTAATATTTGCAACTTATGAAATTATTACAAGGGTTTAATTAATCATAATAATAATAATACAAGTTTTTTTTTCAAATGTCACTTATTTTTTCAATTATTGCCTAATTAATTTATGATTTCCAAAACCGATAAGGAACTATGATTTCAACATCAAACCCGTAACATGCCAGATCTGGTCGAAATGTATGGGTCGAGTTTGGGGTATTACAATAAAAACCCAAAAACAAATAGAAAACCCAAACCACAGACAAAATAACTTTACAATCCAAAAACCAAATAAATTTAGGAAAAACGTAAGCAACATAATTTATAAGTCCAAAGTTCGTCGTATATCCGAATGCTATGTCTGATCCTAGTCTTGAGCATTATCTGAGATAGTTCAAAATATGGGGTGAGCTAAATAGCCCAGTGTGAGTCTAAACAATAAGAACATTCAAATATTCATTCAAATATCATTCAGCGTTAATAACATTGTAACACAACCATAGCCTAATTATTACCATTCGAAAGTGTCATGGACATAACAAAATGCATAATGATTTCCTACCCCAACCATCCGCTACACACCACGAGTTCCCAAAAACTCGTCTACCAAACACCATACATTACAAGCCGAGCTTGATGTGGTTAAACCACCATTATATGAAATGCTCATATACTGCCATTCAAAATAAATGCGATATAATTGCTATTCTCCTCATTACTCCCAGTGCAGTGCACTGACAACATATATGCAGACTTAATATGTTATTGTTACTCCACGAAACTCCTCTGTCATCCACATAATCCCACCCCATGCACATGCGATATGTCATACAAATTTCAATCAAAATCATGTTTCCATTACATTCCCATTTCAATAGCATGTTTTACATGCTCTAATAACAGCATTCACTTTCGTTTGGTAATAACATACATCAATAATTCAATTTCACCATCAATACGGTGACATTTCAACATGCCATAGTTTCATTATCATTCATAAGCAATTTTCCAGTGCATGTGTAGTAGTATTTCATTCAGTATATTTCACAGAATTTTACCCAAACATATATTTCATTTTCATTCTAATACATACTACTCATACAACCAGCATACATTATATCACAAAACAATTCATATTAATTCATACCAATACCAAACATTCAAACATCCAATTACTCATGTAACCTTGCAAACATGCTATTTAACTAGGGCTCGAAACATACCTGATTTGACCATATTAAAATCACTTACTTAGAAATTTAACTAAGTCTGACCAACAAGCTTAACCATCGTTCTAAGTATTAAAAATTTTATTTAACAGTTAAATTTTACAGGTTAGAACCCACGTTTATTTTCACACAACTACAGCACTACTTGCGAAACCCATTATTCCTCATTTAGACTTAAACTGAACCTAAATTAAAATACAATATTCATCAAGTCAAAATGTTTCCAATTCAGCCCTAAAACATCCTCTTAAAGGTTCAATAAAATCAATGTTACCACAATAATTTTCAGATCCAAATCGACTAAGCTACTTACACTGATTTGATGTAAAACGTACTCGCGAATGAGATATGTAGTCACTACTGATCCGGGACATTTAAATCAACACATTAACATAATTAATACACAAAAATTAGTAACCAAAAACCCACCATTCAAACTTTAAAGCAATCGACCAAAGCATAAACTATTAACAAAGTGAAACAATGCAATATCTCGCACAAGTTTGCACTTTGTGCTACCCATTACACAGATCTGAGTTGTCGAATGAACGTCTTAGTTAATTACTCAATTAGGAACATCTAAATTAGATCCAAATAGAGGGAAAAATCTAAAAAACTTACAATAATAGGGCGACAACTGAAGAGAAACGACAATATCAAAACAATGGTGTCCTAAAGAAGGCAGCAACACCACTTTAGGTGACAAAAAAGGATATCTGGGGGGCACAGTGAGGGATTTTTGGACAACTAAAAAGAACAGTTTCAAGGGTTGGTTTAGGAGGTTTAGGCGGTCAATAGGGTGGCTGGAAAATAAAAATAAAAACTAACAATGGGGCGACACAACTGTAATGAAATCCAATGAGGAGAGGAGAACGACTAGGGTAGGAGAAAAATGTGATATTTATACCTAGGTTAAAAGGCATGGGCGGTACAAAAATAAGGGGAAGGAGAAAAATTAACAAAATTAAGTTACTTTGCAAGAGAAGGGAATAGAACTTGAATTTCTAAGCAACTTGCATTATCTTATTATTTTCTTTTAACCACTAGGCCAATTACTTAATACTGAAATAAATTTATCAACTTTAAATGAAAATTTTGGGATGTTACAGGTTTGAAGCAAAATTTGCAAAAAAATAAAAATGGTGCAAGGGAGAGTTTCAAGGGCAATTTCAGTAACATTTAACCAACATATCAGTAAGTCCTTTTTTCCCCTAAAAATGCATAGATAATCTAAAAAATTAGAGCGTGACCTCTCTATCTTGGCTCATAAACCCAATTCTACTAACCCCAAATTTTGGGATGTGACAATAAGATTGAATTCAATTGAGTAATTACTAAACTATTTACGTAGCTTAACTCGTTTGTTTTAAACGTGTAGGTGATAGAGAGATTTTGAAAATAATTGAGGACTACTACTTCAGTTATTTCAGTTTGGATCGCACCACTCCTCAAGCTTCAAGTTGAAGCCGTTGGTATATATATATATTGGAATTTTGTTTCACATGTACTTAGGTTTATTAGTAAAAAAGAATGTGAATTATGTGTGAATGATAATATTTTGTGCTATAAGTTACCTCGGTTATAATGAAAAATAATAGTACATATTCAATATGTACTAAATTAAAAAAATAGTTAACTTATGAGTAAAAGGAAATTGAAATAGATAAATACATCATATTAATGAATACTAAATGTACTTCAATTGTTTATCACGACATTGTTATTTTCCTATAGCTCGTCAAAAAGTTATCAAATTAGTAAAGAGGAATTTCAATATTAAAAATCTATTTATTAAAAATTAAATATCAAGTTGACTTGTGACACTAGTACAATTACATATATTTAGAAATTGTTATCATACACATATGTGAGTGGACACCATAGATTTATAACACAGATGTAAGTTTATAAATAACATAATGAACAATGAAATGTGTGGTACTTAAAACTAAAAAAACATAAGAACACATGAAATAAGAACGATATTAAAATAAAAAAATAATTTTTAAATAAAATGAAATTTAAACATAGAAATACATTTGATGAACAATACTAAGGGTACGTTTGGTTCACTGTAATGGAATAGGGCTGTAATTGAATAGAGCTATAATGGAATAGAGCTATAATCAGTAATTCAATTGTTTGGTTGAATGGAATGGAATAGA
Source organism: Gossypium australe (assembly GCA_005393395.2). Classification (NCBI taxonomy): domain Eukaryota; kingdom Viridiplantae; phylum Streptophyta; class Magnoliopsida; order Malvales; family Malvaceae; genus Gossypium; species Gossypium australe. The sequence continues at coordinate 144,206 of CM016626.1, forward strand.
ACTGTAATAGTATTCTTGTGTTTGGTTGAATAGAATGATGTTGTAATAGCATAAGGAAAAAAACTAAAATGACCATAATACCCTTAGCAGAATTTTTTAGGTAGATGATTATTGTTATTGTTATCAAATTTTAATAAGATTATTATTGAAAATAATTTAATAAAATAATAAATAATTTAACCATATTTTAACATAATTATTATTAAATATAATTTAATAAAAAATATAAATTAATAACATTCTTAATATAATTATTATTATATGAATTTAAAAGAATCAAAATATAATACTATAAAAATATATAATCTACTTTATTATTTTTAAACTGCAATACATATTTAATGTACTAAAACATCATTAGTGAAACAAATAATTTAATTATTCTACAAAAAAAATAAAATATTAGAAGTAATAAATAACTTGAGAATTATATTTCACATTCAAGCATAATATACATATATTAACAAAAAGTTACATGATTTCATTAGTTTATATGTCATAATCCATATGTTTTAAAATTTTACAACATCAAAAAGTTACAACATTGTAATGACATTCTATCATGTCATTATACCATCCAAATATTATAAACACAAAAAGTTACCAAAATATCATCAACACAACCATGATTTTTAATGGTCAGCAAGAAATCTTCTAACCCATTCCAATCGCACAGCAGAAGGTAAACGAAAGAAAATGAGTATTTGCGTTGGATGATCTGGAATTTTGCTCAATGCTCGAAAGTGTTCATCCTCAGTTAAACCTTCTACTTCACATAATATTGGATAGAATTTCAGAGCACTTTCTTGAATGGCCATTTCTGACTTTTGTTGAATTAGCACTTCGGAGGCAATACTTTTACTGATTTCAAGTGTAACACCCCAAACCTGGACCAAACACTACAACCGGATCTGGTATGCCACTAAGAAAAATTTTGTCAAACATGTCGTGTAACATCCTGAAAATGGGCCTATGCATTTTTGATTTAAGTATACGAAATGGCATGTCTTGTGTGTTATGAATGTATTATGAACATTTTTGAAAACTTGGAAATGATTTAGAAATGTTAAGTTTCAAAAGAGGAAAGTGAACATTTCTGGAAACTTGGAAATGTAAGAAATGTTAAGTTCAAAAGAGGAAAGTAAGCATTTCGGGAAACTTGAAAATGTATGGAAATGTTAAGTTTAAAGGAGGCAAACGAAAAGTTTTTGGAAACTTGGAAATGTAAGGAAATGTCAAGTTTTAAAGTTTAAAAAGAGGAACCTAAGGCAAGGTGGCCTTAAGAAAATTAATAGGAGGAATTTGACACACAAATGGGCATGGAAAAGTGGCTTGGAGATATCACTTAAGGCCCAGGTAGGTGATGCCACAAGCTATGCAAGTGGGCCTGAGTTCGAGTCACATGGAAAGCAAATAAAAGAAATTTTATTTTGCTACAAGGAGTAGAGAGGTGGACGGCACAAGGCTTTTAAAAGAGGAGTTTTATTCTTTTTAAATTTCGGCTAAATAGGAGATAAATAATAGATTTATTTTAGATTATTTTCAAGAGATAATTGTTGGATTAAATTCTCTTATTAAGTGATAATTCAGGGGATAAAGCTATCAAAATAGAAGAGTGGTGGCCAAGTAAGGGACTCTAGTTAGTAATTTCGGCTATAAAAGGAAAAGAGAGGCCATTCTGCATTATTTTCTGTTCTTTGGAAGCCTCTGCCGAATTCTCTTCACCAAATCTTCTTCTTCTTTTATTTTTGCCAAGCCGAAATACCTTGTGTTCTAGCCGAATCCTCCACCTTTATTCTTCCTTCCCTTTTCTTTCTAATCCCTCCAAAATCCGAAAGTTGTGAGAGCATTATTTAGCCATAGCCGAATCTCTGAAGGTTGAAGTGTAGGTGCAATCGATTTCTTCAAATAAGGGTAAGATCCAAGTTTGGTTTCCATTCTTTTATATTTTAAACTTATCGAAATTTAGGGACTAATTCCTATTATTGATCTTGGCCGAATCATGGAAGGAAAGTTTCGGGATTTGGCCCAGTGTCGACTACAAGGAAGGAGAAGTTCTTTTTCCGAAGGTACACCATAGGCCGCGTGTTCCCTAGTTATTCGGTGAGTTTCGGGATTTAAAATCCACAAGGTAAGTGTCATAGCATTCGGCCAAGGCTTATTTTGATATCTAGATCTATTTCATAATTGTTTAAAAAGCCGAAACTAACCTGGGATGTGATTTAATGTTTGGCCGAATACAAGAAGGAATACAACAAAGTTTCGGGACTTGATTCTTAAGTCAATCGGCAACAAGGTAAGTTTTAGTGTACTAATCCTACTAGGATTTGGATTTATGGCCGAATGGCTCTTTACTAAGTATTAAATGATTGATTAAATGTAGAGATCTAAGATCTAAGGCATTAGATCAAGCTTTTCAGGATTTGGATTGGAAACCTTAAGCGAATCAGGTGTGTACCCCACACTATTTCTCAATAAGTTTTATGGCATGTTTAATAGATATATATATGTGATATTAAGAATATGAAAGTGTAAGAAAGTGGCTAAGGTACCATGTTATGGTACAAAGTACTCAGGTACGTTTCCTACTCCTACTAGGAATATGAAATATGTTACATTTAACATGTGAATAAAGATAAGAATGTGAAATTTGGCATGATTAATATGGGGCATATGGGTTATTGAAAAGGGGAAGTGAATGTGGTGACCTAAGACCACGCTATCTGAATGCGGTGACCTAAGACCGCGATATCTGAATGCGGTGACCTAAGACCGCGATATCTGAATGTGGTGACCTAAGACCACGAAATCTGAATGTGGTGACCTAAGACCACGAATTCTATAAGGGCGATGAGCACGTCGACTGCAGCGACTGCCTTCGATGGAGTGTAGAGGAAGGAGGGTCGACTTAGTAGTCCCCACGGTGTACAGGTTGGTACGGGGAAGTGTAGCGGATGGCTAATTAGGTTTGGGTTTGGGTTGCATCATTATTTTTACTTGTTATTTGAATATGTATGTGACATGATAATGCATGCCTGAAATATTGATTCTTAGTGTTGGTTACACATTGAGTCTGTTTGACTCACCCCGTTGTGGGACTATTTTCAGGTGACGAACAGTAATGGACCGGGCTCAGCAGAAGCTTAGGGATGGCCATGCACAGTAAGAAATTTACGATTTGGACGTTTATTTTATTTTAAGTATTTTAAGTTTATTTTGGGAATTATTTGATGTAATAAGGCCATAAGGCCATAGTTGAATTTCTTTATTTCTTTTTACTTTTATTTATTATGTTTACAAATTATTATTTATGGATCAAACAAATTTGTTTTAAAAATAAACTCCAAGTGTTTTGTCACCTTAATTAAAAAAAGAGAAAAAAAGATTTAATATATTATTAATACATTTTCAACTCAAGCCCAACCCAAACAAACTTTCTTTCTAAACACACCAGTTTTTCCTAAGTAATAAAAGAGTTTTGAATTGGTTTACATCGAGGAACATACCAGATCCGGTCACAGCTCGTGGGCCGGGTTTGGGGTGTTTCAATTTGGTATCAGAGCCCAGTTTCAAACCCTCGGCCTGGGGTTTAAGGCCCAAAACGTTTTCAAATCGAGCCCAAATGAGTTTTTGAAGATAAGCAGGTTTTCTGGCATGGCACCTAAGTCTCCGACCCGAAGTCCACCAGGTAAGTACCCCTAACCTTTGTGTGATATCTATTGTGAACTGTAGAAGGGTAGAAATGGAATGGAACGTAGACTAGCATGATAAGTATTTGAACCCTAGGACTAGTTTACCCCAACTATTACATAAGACTTAATGCTTAATTAAACAAACCTATGGCTAAGTCGCCGAGTTAGGGTGTGGCAACCATTGTGCGCATGTCTAGGATTGGATCCGGAAGAGCCTAGTATTTAAGCAGTCCTAGTGACTCACCTCCTCTTCGCAGGAATCCTATCTGGTGCGTAGCTTCGATTCACCCTAACCAAGAGGACTTATTCATAGGCTAAACCCCTAACTAAAACCCGAAAGGGATTAGCCACATTTTTTATGAAAACCCTAGTTTTAAAATGACTAAATTACCATTTTGATTTATACAAGCTATCCCATAAAATTTTTCTGAAATATTTCTTGATTTACAAAATTACTAAAATACCCCTGATGGTAAAATTACAAAAATGCCCTTGGTTTATGAAATTTCTAAAATACCCACAGTTCTTATTAAAAAAAAAATTCATTACTTTATAACAAGTCCAAAAACTCTACTTCTGCGAAATATTAAAATACTCCAACTTGGAAATTTTAGGAAATTGCCCCTAACTTACAAAATTACCAAAATTACCCTGATTTCCAAAATTTTTGCAACATCACTGATTTGGAAAACAAAATTCTCAAAAATAACCCTCAAGTTTTATAAATTTTGAAATACCCCTGAATTATTAAACTTTACAAATTTACCCTGATTTGTAAAAATTTACTGAAATACCCCTGGAATTTCAAAATTTCCAAAAATACCCCGGGAATGCAAAATTACCAAAATACCCTTATTGACAAAAACCACAAGGAACCCTATTTTTGAAAAAAATTTACGAAAATACCCCTGTAGGGCAAATTACGAAAATACCCCTGGGTAGTAGAAAAACAGCAACAATGAAAACTACAACATTTCTAAAATTCTTTTCATAAAACTTCTTCGCGGGTAATCAGTGGAATAAAGGCTAATTCATAAAATTTATTAATTAGATTAAAGCACGATCGTAGAAATGAGCTCTAGGGGACGTGGTTCTGGAATACCTTAATTGCCTTGTTCGTTGTAAAGTCAGTTCGTTCTTATGTGGCTATGAAGGTGTATGGAACCTTGATTGTAAACTAAGAGAATGTGCCTAAAAAGTATGATAGTTTCTTAAGATCAGAGCGCGCAACAGTAGCGTAGTGTGGTGAGCTAGGAAGTACGACTGTTCGTTAGTAAGTAATTTCGAGGACGAAATTATTTTAAGGGGGCAGAACTATAACATCCTGAAAATGGGCCTATGCATTTTTGATTTAAGTATACGAAATGGCATGTCTTGTGTGTTATGAATGTATTATGAACATTTTTGGAAACTTGGAAATGATTTAGAAATGTTAAGTTTCAAAAGAGGAAAGTGAACATTTCTGGAAACTTGGAAATGTAAGAAATGTTAAGTTCAAAAGAGGAAGTAAACATTTCGGGAAACTTGGAAATGTATGGAAATGTTAAGTTTAAAGGAGGCAAACGAAAAGTTTTTGGAAACTTGGAAATGTAAGGAAATGTCAAGTTTTAAAGTTTAAAAAGAGGAACCTAAGGCAAGGTGGCCTTAAGAAAATTAATAGGAGGAATTTGACACACAAATGGGCATGGAAAAGTGGCTTGGAGATATCACTTAAGGCCCAGGTAAGTGACGCCACAAGCTATGCAAGTGGGCCTGAGTTCGAGTCACATGGAAAGCAAATAAAAGAAATTTTATTTTGCTACAAGTAGTAGAGAGGTGGACGGCACAAGGCTTTTAAAAGAGGAGTTTTATTCTTTTTAAATTTCGGCTAAATAGGAGATAAATAATAGATTTATTTTAGATTATTTTCAAGAGATAATTGTTGGATTAAATTCTCTTATTAAGTGATATCACAAGGGATAAAGCTATCAAAATAGAAGAGTGGTGGCCAAGTAAGGGACTCTAGTTAGTAATTTCGACTATAAAAGGAAAAGAGAGGCCATTCTGCATTATTTTCTGTTCTTTGGAAGCCTCTGCCGAATTCTCTTCACCAAATCTTCTTCTTCTTTTATTTTTGCCAAGCTGAAATACCTTGTGTTCTAGCCGAATCCTCCATCTTTATTCTTCCTTCCCTTTTCTTTCTAATCCCTCCAAAAGCCGAAAGTTGTGAGAGCATTATTTAGCCATAGCCGAATCTCTGAAGGTTGAAGTGTAGGTGCAATCGATTTCTTCAAATAAGGGTAAGATCCAAGTTTGGTTTCCATTCTTTTATATTTTAGACTTATCGAAATTTAGGGACTAATTCCTATTATTGATCTTAGCCGAATCATGGAAGGAAAGTTTCGGGATTTGGCCCAGTGTCGACTACAAGGAAGTAGAAGTTCTTTTTCCGAAGGTACACCATAGGCCGCGTGTTCCCTAGTTATTCGGTGAGTTTCGGGATTTAAAATCCACAAGGTAAGTGTCTATAGCATTCGGCCAAGGCTTATTTTGATATCTAGATCTATTTCATAATTGTTTAAAAAGCCGAAACTAACCTGGGATGTGATTTAATGTTTGGCCGAATACAAGAAGGAATACAACAAAGTTTCGGGACTTGATTCTTAAGTCAATCGGCAACAAGGTAAGTTTTAGTGTACTAATCCTACTAGGATTTGGATTTATGGCTGAATGGCTCTTTACTAAGTATTAAATGATTGATTAAATGTAGAGATCTAAGATCTAAGGCATTAGATCAAGCTTTTCGGGATTTGGATTGGAAACCTTAAGCGAATCAGGTGTGTACCCCACACTATTTCTCAATAAGTTTTATGGCATGTTTAATAGATCTATATATGTGATATTAAGAATATGAAAGTGTAAGAAAGTGGCTAAGGTACCATGTTATGGTACAAAGTACTCAGGTACGTTTCCTACTCCTACTAGGAATATGAAATATGTTACATTTAACATGTGAATAAAGATAAGAATGTGAAATTTGGCATGATTAATGCATACTATGTATAATATGGGGCATATGGGTTATTGAAAAGGGGAAGTGAATGTGGTGACCTAAGACCACGCTATCTGAATGCGGTGACCTAAGACCGTGATATCTGAATGCGGTGACCTAAGACCGCGATATCTGAATGTGGTGACCTAAGACCACGAAATTTGAATGTGGTGACCTAAGACCACGAATTCTATAAGGGCGATGAGCACGTCGACTGCAGCGACTGCCTTCGATGGAGTGTAGCGGAAGGAGGGTCGACTTAGTAGTCCCCACGGTGTACAGGTTGGTACGGGGAAGTGTAGCGGATGGCTAATTAGGTTTGGGTTTGGGTTGCATCATTATTTTTACTTGTTATTTGAATATGTACGTGACATGATAATGCATGCCTGAAATATTGATTCTTAGTGTTGGTTACACATTGAGTCTGTTTGACTCACCCCGTTGTGGGACTATTTTCAGGTGACGAACAGTAATGGACCGGGCTCGGCAGAAGCTTAGGGATGGCCATGCACAGCAAGAAATTTACGATTTGGACGTTTATTTTATTTTAAGTATTTTAAGTTTATTTTGGGAATTATTTGATGTAATAAGGCCATAAGGCCATAGTTGAATTTTTTTATTTCTTTTTACTTTTATTTATTATGTTTACAAATTATTATTTATGGATCAAACAAATTTGTTTTAAAAATAAACTCCAAGTGTTTTGTCACCTTAATTAAAAAAAGAGAAAAAAAGATTTAATATATTATTAATACATTTTCAACTCAAGCCCAACCCAAACAAACTTTCTTTCTAAACACACCAGTTTTTCCTAAGTAATAAAAGAGTTTTGAATTGGTTTACATCGAGGAACATACCAGATCCGGTCACGGCTCGTGGGCTGGGTTTGGGGTGTTTCATGTCGTATTTTCAGAAAAACCCAAATATATTTTATATAGAATATGCCTTTGTAAAATAAAACCCAAACTTGATTACATGCATTAGTTTAATTATAAGGAAAATTTAAATAACTAAAAGTAATAAAAGCCCATAATAAAACAAAATATAAACTAGTGGCCCATGGCCTTATTACATCGAAGTTTAAAATCCATTAATTAAAATACAATATAAAATAATTAACTGAAGTCTTTTTGCCAAATCTTCATATTCTTCTGTATGGCCACCTTGCGTTCCTCTCCAGCCCGGTCCGAAGCACTAGGTATCACCTGAAATGTTAATTAAAAGGGTGAGTCGCGAGACTCAGTGTGCAACCCTCATGCACAACTAGATTTTGGGCCTTAGGCCCATAAAACAGATTAATAATTTCATTCATTTAAATAACAAATAATATGCAAGGCCCAACTCGTTTGCCTAGGTTTCCATCCGCTACAAACCCCCCGTACCAACCGTTCACACCATTGGGGATTTCTACAATCGACCCACACCGCTACACGCCAAGATGGCAGTCATGCTGCTCATCAACATATTATGGCTGAAGCCCTTATAACAGATCACGGCATTAGCCGCTACAACATGTAACAGATCACGGTATAAACCGCTACACATATAACGTATAACTTCCTCCTTTCATCAACCCAACCCATGCAATCATATACAAGCAAATTACTTATAACATTTAATCAGATTATTCACTGACCTGGCGATTTGCATTACCCTTTTTGGGCTTCCCACATTAAGTCGAGATTTCGGCTTTTATCATAACATATAAGCTTATGAACATATATTAATAATCAGTTATAGATGGTGGGGAAGTATTACACACCTGATTAATGTAGATACCCTTGCTAAACCGATCTACGCTTTGCTTCAAAAAGCCGGAAAGATGTGAAAATAGGCCTCTCCTATATTCGGCCATAGTTAGTATTCTACCTGATTTTATATATATGAATAAACAAATCCTCTTACCTTGAAATCCCGAATGTAACACGATTCTATAACTTAGAGATCTATAAGTTTCGGCTTCTAGGAAAAATCCCGGAAAGATGATCTATCGAGCTTTCGGCTTTTGAAAGAACTAAAAATTGAAAAGATGGCTAAGGGAGATTCGGCCAATGAATATTAAGGAGAAGAATAGGTGTAGTTTCGGCTTTTGAATCAAAGTGAAGATGAGGGAATAGGCTTAGAGATTTCGGCTTTTGCAGAGAATGAAGAAGAAATGGAACTTTAGGAGTTTTCGGCTTTTAATCAGAGAAGAAGAGAAAAGAATGAGAGAAAAACCCCAAATGCCGAAATTGAAGAGATATTCCCCCTATTTATAGAAATTTCGGCACTTACCTAACCTTGCAGATAAATCCTATCTTTTCTCATTTATCTTAATCTACTAGCTCATCTAAAAGAGACTTAATTATCTCTAACTCCTCCCTCCTTTATCAGCATATTATCCACATATTTTAAACATTAAAACCCCTAAATTTTAGCCTTGTTGCCATCCTCTCCACCTAATCCTAATGCCCAAAATTTAGCTAACTTAAATTAAAAGAATTGGGCTCCATGAAACTTAAATTTTGGCCCCTTACTCCCTTGTGTGGCGTCACCTCCTAAGATTGGGCCACAAGCCCACTTTGGTATTTTAAACATAGATACTACCTTTTAAACCCCTATAATGCCCAAATAGAAAATTTTAATCAAGGCCTCTACCTAAGCCTGAGCCCAATTTGGACCCCTAACACTTAAATTAACACATTAAACATATCCTACCTATTAAATGCATAGGCCCAAAAATTCAGGACGTTACATCAAGGCCAACGGTCCGTATATTTTCCGCCAATAAAGTGGAAGCATCATTAAATGAAGTAGAAGAATCATTTGCATCAGAAATCTTTTTTTTCTTCTTTGAAAATGTGGAATCACCTTGGTTTCTACCTGGTTGCGGTTGTGTAGCTAAAAGATCCATATCATCCAAAGAAACATCAGCTTCACATACATGGAAATCGTTTCTTTCTTCATGAGTATTTGTAGTAGCCACATCATCAACATCTATTTCTTCAATAATATCAGCGGCTGTTTAAGCATCTTTCCCAGTGACTCGATCTTTTGCGTAGATGGCAGTACGTTGGTCTTAATAAGGGAAACTCTGATGTTTGAATTGAGCGGCTTCTTTATGACTCTATAAAAAAATGAGGAATTCATATTAGATATAAGTTTGGTCAAAATAAGATAATAAAGACTTGAAATAATTCTTACTTTTATATATGAGTTCCACACCGCATCTTCAGCAACAACAAGCAGCCTGTGCTCATCCCAACCAAAGCCGCTATTGTTTTTTCCACTAAGCATGTCATAAACGATTGACTAATCCCTTTTCAATGTCCTAATCCTCGATTCAAGATTAGGTTTAGCCTTCAACATGGCATGGGGTAAAACTTTTTCTAACATTTTTTCCAACTCATTTAAATAACCGGCTTTGAATCCCGTATATGCATTAAAGGTTCCAACATTGTGCAAGTCGACCATACAAGCAACCAACGCAACATCTTCTTCTGGAACCCATTTTCTTTTGGTTCCTCGAGAATTTTGGGAAGAAGAACTTGATTGTAAAAAACCTGACATAATTATCTTAAGAAAAAAAGGGCAAATTAAAGTTAAGTTCAATATTATGCATCAAAAGATCAACAATTTATAAAATTATAACACATGATAAATCAAAAGAAATAAATTATCATTCAACAGGTCTAGTACAATACAAAAAAACAATTCAAACACCACCAAAGTTTCATAAACCAGATATGTAACACCCCTAACCCCGAACCATCGCCGGAACAGGGTTACGAGGTATTACCAGACATATCAGACAATTTGCAAATAATTCTAAAAAAAATAACATTCATAGTATAATTTTAATAACTGATCTCTATTATGAACTTTCAAAGTCTAAAGTCTGTATTTCAGAATATATTTTGTTTATTATAAATTTCGGCAGCATTTCTGCTTATTATCATATAAAACCCCCTGTAAATTAAACCGTATTCATTTCAATCATAACCAATTCAACCAATTTATTTCATATATTCATTTTCTATTCTAAATACCTTCTAATCAAACTCAATCAATATAATATCAACTTAAATTTATCAAAGTATTAGTTAGACTAAAATAGATAAACTTCTTTCATTATAATTCTTAAACTTATAATACTAACATTTTTAACCATTTACATTCAAAACATAATAACCTTTATACACAACCTACGTACATGCCACATTATCAAAAGGAAATATACATCACCAAAAATTTGCTGAAGTCGGGTCTGGCTTCGGATGCTGGTTCAGTATTTGACTTCTACAACCTGCGCACGGAAACAACCGTACGCTGAGTATACATATACTCAGTGGTATTACCATAATTCAAATTATAAACATAATAATCATATAATTAAATCATATAACTTTAATTTTACTAAACGAATTCAAACATAACTTTCATATAAGTTTGTCTTTCTCAATATATTCATACAATTCAATTTTAGTATTCAACAATTGAAATAATACACAATCATGTTGAGCCACTATCTATTTCTTGAACCAATGGTTCATACTTTCTATTCTCATACTCATATTAATCACATTTTTCAGTTCATGTTCTATTTTCGCATTTCTTCCAATGGCTCAACCATTTAATTATATTCAATTTAACCTTTTCCTTATTTACCCCTATTAACAGACTCAGATTTTAACGGATACACGGATTCCAACCAAACACACCAGTACGGCACATTGTGCCTAAAACGGTACATAGTACCTGATCAGTATACGACACATAAGTGCCTAAAACGACACATGAGGTGCCTGATACGACACACGAGGTGCCTAAAATACGACACATAAAGTGCCTGATTTACGACACATAAAGTGCCTGATCAGCAAAGCCGATAAATCCCGTACTCTTCCAAATCCTATGGCATGCCAATTATATCCGACTCAGCCCGACTAGTTAATAGGGTATTTCAATTCTCAATTTCATTTTCATTTCCATAACAAATTCAATTTCAATATCAATTACACTTTTCCATTTCAATCCAGATACAATTCAATAAAAACACTTACCTTATAATTTACTTACCATATACATAAATTAATCTAACATTTGATGAATAAATAAATAGTTTGAATTATAGTAATACAAACCCGAATTTGCTTGATTATTCCTCGGTAACCTTCTCCTTTCCTTTGTGGGTTGATGCCTCGAGTTCCTTTTTAACTACGAAAATAATAATAATTTACATTATTAATTACAACCTTAAATTACAATAAATAATTGAATTTTATTCAATTTCTACTCTTCCTCTTCATTCCACATCCTTTATACACAATTCTATTATTTACTTATAAGTTCTTTCAAAGCTGTCTACCTGAGTCATTGTCACTAAATTATCTATATCTTGAATTACAGAATTCCGAATTAAGATCCGTAAATTTTCTATGAAACTAGACTCACATATATTCTTGCCATAAAATTTTCAGAATTTTTGATTTAGCCAATAAGTACAGTTTATTCTTTGAAATCACCCCTATTCTGTTGTCTGACAGTTCCGACCACTCTTTGCTAAGATTTAATTATCTCTTTATACAGAATTAAAATGATGTTCTAGTTTGTTTCTTATAAAAATAGACTCATTAAGGAATCTAACCATATAAATTTATGTCCCAAAATTATTTTTGTACAATTTTTAATGATTTTTCCAAGTCAGAACAGAGGATCTCGAAATCAATCTGAATCAGTTTCACTAAAATCTAAATATCTCATAATACAAAATTTCTTTGCTTTCTCTGTTTCTTTCATATGAAAATAGACTCAATAAGCTTTAATTTCATATCTCACTCAACTTCTACTTCCATTTCTACAATTTTTGTGATTTTTCAAAGCTACTCTTCTGCTGCTGTCCCAAAACCATTTTCTTATAACTTATTTTGCAATTAAATCCTAATTAAGTTTACTTACTTTCTTAACTTAATTCATGCTTTGTTTCTACTTAAATTCCTTCCATATTCAACTTGACTATCTAATATTCATAATGAAACCCTAATTTATAATTTCTTCCAAATTAATCTCTATAATACAAAACTTATAGCTTACTTTACAATTTAATCCTTTTACTAATTCTAACTTAAATTTCATTCAATTTAATCCATAATTTATATTTTTCTTCAACATCAACTATGGTTAAAAACCTAAAGACTCTCAAATATCAACTTAGTTTCATCAAAATATTGCTTTAAAGCTTCTAAAACATCAAAAATTAAGAGAAAATGGCTAAATTGACTTACCTTTCAAAGGTTAAAGCTTCAAATCCCTAATTTTTCCTTTTTCTTTTCTTTCCTTCCTTTCCCCTGTTTCGTATGCTCTCTGTTCTTTCTTTTTTTCTGTTTCTTTGTTTTGTTTCTTTTCTTATTTCTTTTATTCTATTTACTTTATTATATAATATAATATTATATTAATATAGTTATCTAATAATAATAATAATAATATTTTAACACATAAAAATCTCAGATTTTTATGCTTATGCCGCTTCAAATATACTAAATGGTCTATTTGCCATTTTAGTCCTTTTTATTTTCTTTTAATCTACAATTCAACTTTTACCCTTTATTCACTTTAGTCCTTTTTCCTAATTACTTTAAATTAAGCTAAATTCACTAAAAAAAATCTAATTAAACACACTATTAGACTCATAATTACTCCTAATAATTATTTACTAACTCGATTTACTAAGACGGAGGTCCGATAACACATTTTTTTTTCTGGTGCCCACGGATTTTGGGTCGTTACAAGATACATGAAATAACATAAACAACTTAACGTTTACTATTTTTACCCTAAACCTAACTAATTTCTAGATGTTTGCCATTCATCAAACATTTGGTTGGCTAGTTCCATCGTCCAAGTAGCCCATGCATCCGATGGATGAATATTTACTATATTCGGTTCATCATCATCATCTATTACATTATTAGTTAATCTTTCTTCCAACTCCGCTTCAATAGGATCAAGACTCATATAGGTTCGAATAAAATTATGGAGCAAACAACATGCAATAACGATTCTATTGTGCACCCTCACAGGATAAAATGATGGACTCCTAAGTATTCCCCATCTAAGTTTTAATAACCCAAAACATCTTTCAATAACATTACACGCTGAAGCATGTTTCATATTGAAGAATTCTTCCGGAGTACTTGGCTGGTAACCCTGACGCCACTCATTCAAATGATATATTTGTCCTCTAAAAGGTGCAAGAAATCCCTTACAATTTGTGTATCCAGCATCAACTAGATAATAACAACCTACAAAAAGAAACTATTTGTCATGGTTAATTTCCCAAAAAAATATGATATTAAAAATTAATTCAAATTCCTCTAATTTTGCACTTTACCATGAGGAACTTTTAGTCCATGTCTCTTACTAATGGCATCTCAAAGAACTCGTCCATCAGCAACAGAACCTTCCCAACCAGGAAGGACATAAACAAAATGTATATAAGGTGTACAAACACCTAACATATTTGTTGCTATGTCACCTTTTCGCTTTCGATATCTAGATTTATCAACTGTTGGAACCCTAATCTTTATGTGGGTTACATCTAAAGCACCTAAGCAATTCTACATCACATGTATAAAACCTCAAGTTAGGATACTATATTTAAATCTAAATAGACTAAATTATGTACGAGCTATATATAGAACCCACTCCAATACCTTGAACCATTTCCACATTGGGTCCGTAGAATTAGCTGTAATTGGCTCTGCCTTTTTAAATAACACATCTTGTAAGCGTATGACAACATTTAAAACATTGTGAGATGATCTACTAACGGTTTTCCATGACCTATTAAAGTGATGCTTGATAACTCTGTTTTTAAGGTGATGAGAAATGATATGTAAAAACATTGTCACTTGCTCATCAACAAGCATGTTCCTTGACGACTTCAATCCCCCTAAAGTTTGTAACATCTCACATAGTTTAAAAAAGGTAATTCTATTCATCCTAACTTGTTGAATACAGGTCTCGTCACTAGCATATACAAGTCTTTTCACATAATATTGTTTTGCATAAAAATCTAAAATATAGGATCTAATCCTCGGTCTATAAGTATGTAGGCTATGGATGGCACCCAATGCAACTAAGAACCAACTCGCAATTGTACACATTTGCAACCGTATTGTAATAGCAAGACCAATTCTTTTACACCTCTCACTTTGTACAATTAAAGGCAGACGAGCCATTACTGCAAGATATTAAAGTGTTACATATCTTCAAATCGTAGTAAAATGGTCACATTTCTCCAATACTAATTTCAATAACATTAAAACAAAATCAAAGAATTTAATTGCCAAATAACTTACAGTAATTCAGTGCATACAATATGCTCAACCTTGGGTGGAGGAAGCAATCAAACAAGCCAAATAAGAAGAAGAATCAATAACAACCTGTCAAAGAAAAATGAACCATACATATTAAGAATATTTACAAAGCACAAAATAGAAATTACAACATGTCAAAGATGTTTACAATAACTTATTACAATGAGATAAAATAATTGTGACAAAAGAGATTTGCAGACACTATTTGTAGTTTATTAGTATTACAAAAAGACAGGCAAAAGGAATTAGCATACATCATTTTTATTTACACGAGAGCTTAAATCAATACCTAAAGACATACATGAGTTAATATTAAAATGTTTTAATAAAATCAAGGGGATTGAGTTGTGGAGTCAGTGACCAGGTGAAAATATTCTGGTTGCCAGGCTGCTTAACGCAAGGAAATTGTGTAATAGCCCAAATTTCAGTGATGTTAAAATTAATAGTTCGAGATCACCAAATCTGACAAATGAACTCATAGGCTATATTATTTAATATTTACGAGCCAAATGTAGCTTTTAAAATATTTTTAAAATAGTAAATTATGTTTTATAAAGGTTTATTTGGTCAAGAAATCGAGAAAAAGAGGTATCGAGATCTCGGTGTTATAAACCGAGTCATAAATATTTTTATGAATATTTACGGAATGTCAATAAGGTAGTATTAAAATTCCGTTAGAAAATTTTGACGTTTGGGTGGTTAATTAAATAAAAAGGACTAAATTGAAAAGTGTATAAAAGTTGCTAGAAGGATTAAATAGCTTAATTGTCAAATGAGGAAGGACCTAAAGTGAAAATAAGCCCAAAGGAGATATTTTGGGCGGCAATAGCTGAGGAAAATCAGGAAATGGATGAAATAAAGGTAAAATTGGAAAATTGCCAAAATTAGTTAAATAAGTATGGGACCAAATTGGAATTATCTAGAATTCTCTTCATTTCTCTTTATTTTCTTCAGCTGAAAAACAGCCATGGGAGAGAGTTTCAAGTTGGTTTTCATACTCAAGCTTCATGTAAGTTTAATTCTTGCTTTCTCCTTGAAATTTCTATGTTTTTGGACTTTTACAATTGGATCCAACTTACTATGTCATTAGTTTATGATTCTATGGCTAATTTTTAAAGTTGATGTAGATTAGTGCTGGAAGAATATGATGAATAAATATTGATTTGAAGCTTTAATTTTGTTATATGATGATTTTATTAAGTAAATTTGATGGAAATTAATTTTAGGACCTAATTGTGAAAGAGTTGAAATTAAGGCCTAGTGTTAAAATTCTGACTTTCAAAGGTTATGAAGTAGTTTAAAATGATAGAGAAAAGTATTAAATGAGAAAATTAACTCAATTGAGGGGTTAATTCAGCAAGGACTGAATTGTATGAATTGTGGAATTAGGGACAAAATAGAAATCAACATGTTACACTAAAGCAGTTTTGGACAGCAGCAGTTGTCTAACTTTGAAAAATCACCAAAAATTGTAGAAATTAAATTATACGTTGAGTGAGATATAGAATTAAATCTTGTTGAGTCTATTTTCATATAAAAGAAACATAGCAAGCAAAGGAAGTCTACATTTTGAGATATTTAAAGTTTTGTAAGACTGGTTTAGAATAACTTCGTGATCCCCTGTTCTTACTTTAGAAATTCACTAAAAATTGTATAAAAATAATTATGAGATATAATTTATATTTTTGTATTCCTTAGTGAGTTTATTTTTATTAGAAATAATCGGAATCACTATATGAAAATCGTACTATGAGATAATTGATTTTTAGTGAAGAGAGGTCAGAGCTGTCAGACTGTGTAACAGGGGAGAACTTAACTAATAAACTGTACTAATTGGCTAAGCCAAAAATTCTAGAAAATTTATGGTATGAAGATATGTGAGTTTAGTTTCAGGGAAAATTAACGGTTTGAAATTCGGAGCTCTGTGGCTCAAGATAAAAATAATTTAGTAACTATAACACAGATGGGCAGCTTGAACATTTACATGAGTAAATAGTGAAAATTATAGAAAATGTTACTTAGAAGTGTGTTGTTTATACTAAGGATGTGGATGGAGAGGAGGAGGAGGAAAAATAATATATGAATGACTTGTGTATAAATTGATTACATGCTCGATTATAATTGATATAATGTTTTATTTGGAATATTTATTATGAAATTATGATTATCGTTATAATACAAAAATTGAACTTGTAAGTTTATATGGCTAAATTTTTAGTGATCATTTGTTAATTTTATGAATTTCATGATGTGTTATTTCATATGTATTGATGATAAAATCGTGCATAATGTAAAAGCATGAAAATTGAATAAATGATCGAATTAAGCACTTCAGTTCAGTGACAAGACGAATTGACGGAAAAGACCATGGTTGAACCATGACAACAAGTGATAAGTGATAGCTTCGGCTACACTTATCTGATCAAGGACAAGTGAAAGTGAAAAGTGGTAGCTTCGGCTACCTGATCAGTGAAAAGTGGTAGCTCTAGCTACCTGATCAGTGAAAAGTGGTAGCTTCGGCTGCCTGATCAGTGAAAAGTGGTAGCTCCAGCTACCTGATCAGTGAAAAGTGGTAGCTCCAGCTACCTGATCAGTGAAAAGTGGTAGCTTCGGCTACCTGATCAGTGAATAGTGGTAGCTTCGGCTACAAGTGACAAGTGATTTCCGTGTAAGACCATATCTGGGATATGGCATCGGTGTGATACGTGTTTAAGATGTAAGGCCATAGCTATGTTATGGCATCGGTGATTATCAGTAAAATTCAATGCATACTGGAGCAGAACAATTTCGTAAGACGTTCACTAATTTGACGAAGTTGGTAAGTGTTATATAGAATTATGTGATATAAGGAAATATGAGTTGATGATACATGAACATAGAACTTGGTTGATGAATGAGTTCATTTGTGATTATATATTTGTACACCCTTGAGTGTATTATCCGTATGAAATGGTATTCCGAATGAGATAATGAGAAGAGTTCTAATATGACATAATCTGAATTCGAAATGAAATATTATGAAAACGTACTTGGAATGCATTGATATGTCTTGTGTATGTTATTTGAGTTCATAATATGGAAAATAAATGTATGTGAAAATATGAGGTGATGATATCTGTACATGGAATTTATTGGTGGATACGTACATCCTAATGATTTTAAAGAACATTGAAATTGAGCTCAATAAGTGATTTGTCAATTTAAATTGTGATTGACATGAAGAGTTAGTGAATTGCATGATTATGAGTTGTTACATGTATTTGTCAAAAATACGAGGAAATGATGGTAATTGATACATAGAAATATGAGACTATAATATATAAAAAAAACATGGAATGTGTTTGATAAATGTGTTCATTCATAATTATAGAATTTTTGCATCTCAAGTGCACTATATGTGTAAAGATGATGTTTCAAATGAGTTGATAAGTAAAACTCAAATATGAAGTAGTTTGAAACCAAGACAAATTGTTATAAAAATGTATATGAAATACAGAGGTGCGATTGTTATATGTTATATGAATACATAGTATGAAAAAGTATAAGTACAAGAGAAATTTAATGAGAATTGAGCCTAAATACTTTTCTTGTTATTTATATGAAGTGTACGACTAACAAATCGTATTAAGTATAAGGCTCAGTTGAATATCTTAAATTGGTTTTTGTATGTATTAAATGTGGGTGAAGAATAAGGATCAAATGAGTGAGAAATATGGCTTGGAAAATAGCCTAATTTGTGAAAATTAAATTTACCACACGGCCTAGCAACACGGGTGTGTACTAAGGCTGCGTGACCCAAGTTCCTTCATAGATGCAAGTCAGAGAGTTATACGCCCTAGAGGCACGGCCATGTGGGCCACACGGGCATGGGACCCTTGTAAATGAGATAAACTTAAGGATTTTACGAAAAAAAATTTATACGATTCTAATTTAGTCCTGACCCAATCCCAATGCATGATTTGGACTTCAAGGGTCCGTTAAAGGAACTTTTATAATCAATTTTGATATTTGAGCGATAAATGGTTTAAATAATCTGTAGGTGTTCCTTACTATTTGGTAATACCTCGTACCCTGTTCCGGCGTCGAACACGGGTAAGGGGTGTTACAAATTGCTTGCGGCAATCCGAAACCATAATATAATATTATCAATAAAAGGCTTAAATGTCTAATTAATATAGACTTGCCTGATACCGACTCATGAGGAGATGGGACCCTTTTTAGTCTACAACTGCTAATAGATAAAAGTTACCGCATACATTTTCAAGAGATTAGAAAGATTAACATAGTGACTAAACGCTGTTGCATGTATTAATTCACTGGAAGCTAAGAGCAAAAGTGGTTGATTTGATAAGAATTTTGGTCATCGAAAAAATGAAATAAATTGATAAATTCTTAAACAATCCCAAAATTATTCTTGAAATTAATAACGGATAAAATTTGTTATAGAATGTCCACACTCGCACATTAAATTGGAAAGGAATCTTGAACACTTGGTTCCTATTCAATCAATGACTTTGAACGACTATTGATAGTTAAAATAAAAAAATAAGCTGCTAATGAATTTTGAGTCACTTGTAAAGTCTAATGACCGTAAAAATGATCAACCACCTTACAATCTTTTTTCTTTCCAAACATTACTTTCAATGGGACAAACTCAATCAACAACTAAATGCACAAGCTCAGGAAGGCGGTGGGCAAGACCTAACGTCTCATAGATCCAAAACAGTTGATCTCCTTTTTACCATAGTCCCCCTAAGAAGGGCAACTGAGAAATTTTTAGCCTAAGTTTATGACAGTGAACATTTTAGGTTGCATCACTGTCAAAATGCCCAATGTCAATGAGGAACTTGGAGAATTCCTAGGTCAGTGATCCAAGACGTTCAATTTGAGGACTTTGGTAGCATCAGCTACAGGACTGGAAATTTGCACTCAGGTCTGCCAAATGGCCTCCTTATCCAGCATTTCATGACCCAATATAGATAATGTCAGAAAGTAGATGACCTCCTGGTCTCTTTTTGCTTATTGATGACACTATTCAACCAAATGGACAAAGCTGACGATAGAAATCAAAATAAACTTGTCTACTAGACTAGATACACTCAATATAAAATCATAAGCAACAGAAAAATAACTCTCTTTATTGACACTGACAGAAGATGGACAGGGAAATATTGATTCCAATGATCGAGCCAAAATTTAAAAATTCTTATTCAATATAGCTATAACTAATCCCAACAATCAAACAATTAGAAAAAAATTCTATTGGAATAAAAGAAATAAGTAAAAAAGTTCCTCCATGGTCATACAAATTAATCAATGATCTGGAACAACATGAGGGAGAAAACGAGGAAAATGTAACAGCAGAGCATGAAATTCATTCAAGAAAATCCGAACGCGTAATGATTTTTACTAATAACTAGGCAAATGTCGATACTTATACTAATTCCAAGGTTGCTAATGATCCTGATCAAACAGACGAAGTGGCTTTGATACTCTATTGGCAACAATCAGATTTTCGACGCGACATAATAAGAGGTTCCATGTGTACCCTCATATAAGTTCATAATGAATTAGTATGCATATAAGGAGACAACATTTTATAATTGGAAATTCCAGACCTTATTTGAATTGCTTATGATTAAGCAGAAAACAACTTAACTTACCAATAAAGAAAGTTTCAAACCAATACAAATAGATATCTAGCAGTACAACTCAAGTATGGTTTCATGTGTACATAAGAGAATAATAATTGATCAGAATTGCAAATACAGGGGCCTCATAAGAGTTACCTATGATTTAAAACAGTATACTTTAAATCATGACTAAAATCATATTCTTCTAATTTAAAAGTTCATACTTCTCAGCAATTCTACTCTATTTTCATACTAGATGCAGTATTTATTTCAAATATTTCTCCATTTACCATCAATGGTCACACAGACTTCCCTGCCAACCTTATTAGGGACAACATCTGCTCACCTGTTGTGCCATGATTTCTATCACAAAATCACTAAGATAAGACACTTTACACTATAAAACACATTAAAATCAAGCATCCATGACATATGGACAAGAGATATTCAATGTTTCACATCATGTGCTACAAGTAAACTAAAACAACAATAATTGTTTCTAGTCATCCAACATCGGTTGCTGTTCAAGCTCAGTTAAATGTTCAGTTAAAGCAAATGTAGAGCGATTGGTAACCTCAATTTCAGCCTTACACCTTAGCAGTTGCTCCTGAAGACTCTTTACTAGCGCATTCAGTTTCTGAATATTTCTTTCTTGAGAAAGTATGATCTGCAGTGAAGTTGACACAAAATAACTCTAATATCACTCAAGAGTTTAAGGTGATTAATGCCATCTTAACAAACAATGGAAAATTTCAAGTTACTTCGACCAACTACACCAGGAAAATCAATAAATGCAGCCTTGAAAATAAAACCAAACCAGACAAGTAAGAAATGGATGATATTGAGGTCACTAAATTGTTTAAATTGTAAGGAACTGCTGACAACTGGTATGTATTAAGGTACTTTTAAATGAAAACTAAGAAAATTTTAGAAAGTGATGTAAAACTCATATCATATTATCTGCCAAAACAAATAGTAACTAAAAGGTACAATAGTTTGAATAAATAAATCCAACCTAACTTCCATTTTGATATAATGTATTACATTTGTGAATAGGAACAATCGAATTTGACGCTAAACAACTACCATATTGGCAAAATGAAAAAACATTGTTTCAATCAATTACTTAGTAGAATTAAAAGACTATAAGAAACAATACCATAATTCACATCACTTTTTAATCATTATACCATTTTGAAGGTAACAAATACTGGGATAAATGAATAACAATGTAAATTAACAACAATTGAAGATCTAATTTATGTTTCGGGATAAAAAAATGAAGAAGATAAAATTGCACTAAAAAAAGGGATAGGCGAAACCTTTTCTTTAACTGATTTTTGGTGTTTCGAAACGTATTGGTCTTTGATAGAAACAGTGGAGGTTGGTTTAATTTCTTCACCAAATTGCTGCGTCTATTCGAACTAAGAAGTGAATACTATTACGAACACTAGAAAAACGAGAAGCCAAGGTCTCGACATTGCTCACATCTGTTTAACCCGATCTATTTTTTTTCTTAATTCTACTTTTTTATTGTTTGGGTGTTTCGAGCAATTGAAAAAAACTATTGCCAGCAATTTATGGCAAGCAATACCCAACAAATTACAGCTGAAGTCTGACAGAAAGAAAGAACTGAGAAATTAATACCTACGTTGGAAAGGGTATTGTAGCGTCTTCTCCTCGGTTTCAGCCTTGGAGCTTCTGGGGAAGTTGGAAGCGTGGATAGTTGAAAGAAATGAGCCGCTTGAAAAAGAGGAGAAAAAGAATGAAAAAAAGGAGGGATCAGACGACATAATGAAAAAAGATGGAGAAGGGTATTGTTGAAACTCACACATTTTGAAACATGCTGAATGGCTATTCTGTGGTCAAAGTGCTGAATGGTAAACAGTGATTTTACCCTAAATAATGCTGTATGGAATAAGGCTGTAATAGCCCACTACAGCCAACCAAACAATAGAATATGGATGGGCCACTGAATTCAGCTGTAATGGTTTAGCATTACAGCCAACCAAACATGCTATAAATGTGCTGCAATTATTTATTATGGTTTTGTCATCAATTGTGAGTTAGTATTAAGTTGACTTTTAATACAAACTCGGTTAGTAATTTTATTAATAGTATAGATATACAACTGATGGAAATAATAAATTGTTCATATTAAAATAAAAATTTATAAAATGTATCTAAATGAAACTTTAGTTGAATGATAAATTTAAAATTTTACTATTTTAATTTATGTGGATTCAAATTCATCATATACTTAATTTATTAATTTTTGTTAAAATAAAAATAAAAATAAAAATTTCCCCTCAAACTCGAAATTACTTCGACGAACCCCTAACTTTTTCTGGTGCACTTCAGTGGCCATCGAAGGGGTGGCACCTGATTGAAATCAGCAACCATAGAGGGTTTTTATTTCTAAAAAGAAAAAAAATAAAAGAAGAGAGATAGAGTTAAAATTGTATAAAATGTCTTCGAAATTTTACACTCACAAGTCACTTTACAAGAAAAAACTCTCCATTCGCATGTAAAATATTTTACTTTAACCCATTTTATTTTACAAAACCAAACAGTAAAAATCATTTTTAGTTTTTTTAAAAAAATTCGAACGCCCTTAAGTTTGGAAATTTAATCTACATAATTCTATATGAAAGGAAAGTCCAAAGGGATTTTCTTCTTGGATGCACCACGATGGTGTCTTTTTTCCTTTGTATTAAGAAATGGTTAAATTTTAATTTTAGTATTTTTATTATATTTAAATTTAAAATTTAATTTCTAATATAATATAATTTTTATATTTTTATGATATTATTGATTAGTTCGAATAATTAATATAAATTTTCAATTAAAATGTTATGTAATTATATATATTTTAAAAATAGATTTTTAAATTTAAAAAATAAAAATTTTAAAAGTAAAAATAGGAGATTAAATTCTAAATGTATAAATTGTATAATGACTTAAAATATATTTTAATATTTAAATTCTACTCTATAATTTAATACAAATAAAAAATTAACCAACACAGAAACATGAGTGACAAATGTTAGGTTACTAGCACATGGTAAGCCTACAACTCCATTTTCTTCTTTTGTATTTTAAAGAAATGGTTAAATATTAGATTTGGTCCTTGTAATATGCTTAAGTTTGAGATTTGATTTATATACTTTAATTTTTATCATAAATTGATCTCTATATTTTTATAATATTTTTAATTAGTTCTAATTGTTAGTATAATTAATTTTTCGATTAAAATATTACGCCGTTATATACAATTTCATTACTCTAAAAGCTTTAAAGACCGACACATGGCTTCGCATTTATTTTAGGTTTGCTTCATTTTAAAAAAAATTATAAACAATGATCAAATCTAAATAGTTAATATTATTAATTATTTGAGACAAATTTTCTCAAAAACACTGTTTGAAGGACAAAAATTTACTAAGACGATTTCGAATGTGTATTTTTAAAAACAAATCATAATAAATATTTTTTATGATATTTTTATTATTATATAATTAATTAAAATTTTGTGTAAAAAGTGTATATAAAAAAATTTAATTTATTTTTTTTTATAATTTGACAACAAGAAAATCAACCTAACTCGAAGCAATGGTGTAACCATACTAGTTTTCCAGGAGTGTTTTATATGTAAAAAGAAAAAATAAGGATGTGTTTTCTCCGCAGCGGCAGTTGCTATATCTACATCTGCTCGTGTTGCGTGTAGAACGGTAGATCACAGTTCATTTCAATTTTAAGCAACCATGGCGGTAAGCTCTTCTACCACACGTTCCGTTTTTTTCTAGTACGGAAAAAAAGAAACGATAACAAGTACTTTACTTTTTCTTATAGGACTCTTCAGGGACGACGCTTATGGATCTGATAACGGCAGATCCTGCGCCTGTTCCAGCGGCAGCATCCACAGTGTCTTCTTCATCTGCATCATCGACGACAGCGGCAGCGTCTCCTGCTGCCACGCAGCAACAGTATGTGTCGACCAAGACCGCGCTGGGGGAGAAAAAGTCCAAGAGAGCGGCTCTGATGCAGATCCAAAATGATACCATTTCTGTGGCTAAGGCAGCTCTCAACCCCGTCCGTACTAACATTATTTCTCATCAGAAGCAGAAGCAGAAGAAGGTAAGTCAACTCTCTCATCTTCTTTCAATCTCGATCATTCTTAATTAAGGTTCTGAATTGATCTATTTTGTGTAAGTTCCCCCCTCCCAATCTTATTTTTAAATTTGGCTATCGTAGACTTCGAGGTGGCGATAAGTTAGTTTTAAAGCTAGGGTTTATTGTTAAATTCTATTTCTCGTGTTAAGTCAATTTGTATCTGATTTTCAGCCTGTATCATACGCGCAACTTGCGAGGAGTATTCATGAACTAGCTGCTACTTCTGATCAAGTAAATATTGGCTGCTTTTTCTTTTGGATTTTCTTGTCTTTGTTTATTTTGGAGATTCTCTCAGTAATACATTGGTTTTTCCTCTCATAATTTGGAGAATAGAAAAGTTCTCAGAAGCAACTGGTGCATCATGTGTTTCCCAAACTTGCTGTGTACAATTCTGTTGACCCTTCTTTGGCACCATCTCTTCTTATGGTATGTTTTACTTTTATCTTCTATTCTCTAGTGCTTGTCTAATCCTCTTGGACATTTCAATCAACATTGTTGGAATCCGTTACAATGAGGATTTGTTTCTTGATTAATTTCTTTTTCATCATACAGCTTGATCAACAATGCGAGGATAGGACAGTCCTTCGTTATGTGTATTATTACTTGGCAAGAATTTTAGCAGATACTGGTTCCCAGGGTTTAAATCCAGGTGGTGGGATCCCCACACCCAACTGGGATGCTTTGGCTGACATTGATGCTGTTGGAGGGGTGACAAGAGCTGATGTTGTACCACGGATTGTTAATCAGCTTACCACAGAGGCCACAAACACTGATGTTGAATGTAAATATGATATTTTCTTAGTTTGGCTCATTATGTGCATTTGCTTCTTCAAAATTTATATTGTTTAAATCCTTGATATTATATTTTGTTTGTTCGTGGTGAAATTCCTGGTTGATTTTCCTTTAAAAATGTCAGAAGAACAAATGATCTTCTTGCTTTATTGACCATTTTTATTGTTTCTTTCTGTTATAACTTGTTTTTCTGCAAGTTAACCAGTTGTTTTCATACTGAAATTAGTAGCGGTAAATTTTTTTTGTCTTCCTTATGTTTGACTTTTATTTCTACCACTTTTGAAGTTCATGCAAGAAGACTGCAAGCTCTAAAGGCTCTTACTTATGCTCCTTCGAGCAACATTGAGATTTTGTCCAGATTGTACGAAATTGTCTTTGGCATTCTTGACAAGGTGCGTCCACTGGTTTCTGCATGAACAATGCATCAGCATAGTACTGCACTATTTCTTTTTATGTACGCCAGGCATGGACATTTGAATTCCCTTGGAAAATTGAAATTCCTGTTGTTGGTCAAAAGGGAAGAGGGGTGAGTTTTAGGGTTGTTGACCTGCAATGATTGATCACATTATTGCTTTGAGCTATGTGCTGCATGAAAAAAGGATCTGTTATATGTGTTGGTTGGCTGTAAGATGTGGGATGGGGGCTGGTAACTACTTGATTGTAAGAGTGCCAGTAATCAACTTTTGGAGATGCCAAGTTGGTTTTAGTTGATTTCAAATGCAACAATTGTGAGGTCAAGAGAGCCATTATTCTGATTCAGTCAGTGATGTTTGTTTTTCTTTAACTCTTAATGTGTTACTAATGTATCTTATTTTGCTTCACTCTTGCTCCTTTCTTAAAATAAACATATGAAGAATTTTATGCTGGGAGACATCTTTGTCCCAAGGGAAGTAATAGCACATCATGTATGAGTTTGTTGTCCTATTTTGGTCCATGCATGCCCTCCACATAGCAGTTTTATCTTTATTTTTGGCCAATCAGAAACATAATTTATTCCTGTCAACCAAGGTGCATTTGGCTAATATGAATTCATTATCATAAAGCATTATGTTGTTTCTATTTCTAAAGTTTGAACGTGAGCAATTTTTGTGGCGTGGTTATAACAATAAATTTTTCCTTTTTTTTTATTATAGAAAATTCTATTTTTATTCTCATGTTTCAAAAGACATTTTCTCTTCATAACCACCAAGTGCCTTTATCCTTTTTTTGTTTTCTACGGAACTGATGACTTCCAAGGTGACACTCTGCCACTGGGTTATATCCCTTCCCTGCCCTCTTCAAGAAATAAACTAATCCTAAATCAAAGGATGAAGACCCTTTTGGTCCACACATGGCTAAGACTGTTTGGGGGAAATTTCTCGATCCGAGCTAACTATTGGAAGATTTGAAATGAAAGGAAGTCTCACAAAATTATACTGAGCAATATTTTGCTGGAAATAAAGGAAAATATGATAAGTTTTGAAATATTTCTTTTTCATTAGCTAAATAATTTTGACAAGTGTTAACCTTAGGTATTTATGCTTTAACACAAGAGAATTGGGTGCTAGTAAAGAATCTAAGGTTTATTGAGCAATGGTTAAATTTAATGATTTACTATTTCCTTTTTAAGTGATTGATGTTACACCTTTTTTCTTTGTCAACATGAACTATAGCACTTTTTATGCACCTTTGCTTGTTTGAAGGATGTGGGTTAGGTGCCAATGGCAACCACCTCATTGAAGCACCTCTATTAGAGGTGTCTGCCAGGAGTTTTTATTTATTCTTGTTAGGATGTGAAGCCAAGGCTACCTAAGTGCATGGAGATTTAACAAAACTTGAAATTAAACAAGCTAGAGTTTATGTGCGAACTTGAATCATGATCTTGTCTTTGATCTGTAATTGTTTTGAAATGAAACTGTGCTGAAGGCTTAGACATGATACTGTGGTGATTGAATTTTAATGACCTAGATTAGGTGCTATTATTTTTTTTAGGAATGTTCATAATATATTTTCTTTTCCGTACAGTCTTTATCATGTTTCTTAATTTGAGGTTTTTGAATTATATTGTTTGCTCTTTGGAAGATGCAATTTTTTCTTGCTTTTTTTATATCTGAAAATATTTAACCCCTTTTCATTTGCTTTTTAGGCTAATTTATTTACTTTCTAAATGGTTCTAGAAACTTCTATTTTCTTCTTTTAGGTTGGCGATGTCCCGCAAAAGCGTAAAAAAGGAATTTTTGGTGCTAAAGGTGGTGATAAAGAGGTAAGAATATCTTCTTGTGGTTGTGGTTAGTGCTAAAATTTTGGAATGATTCTTGTGAATGATGCACTTTGCTATATTTTGTTCCAAGTGACGATCTTGCATCTAGCTTGCCGTTGCCTATATCCTTTGTTGCTACATGTTGTAGTTTTTGCATGACGGTGACGTTAATGTTTAGATTCACGAGCCTTTACTAGTTGCATTCTCTAACCCTTTGATTGGATTTTGATAGAATGAGACAGAATTGTAGAAGCCATATTTCGGTCACAAAATGGTGCCATATTTCGGCCTGGGCTGGGCCTTGGTAGATACAAAAATACTTATTGTATATTCGTTTTAGCTCTTGTACTAATTCTAGTGGCATTATAAACCCTGGGTTGAGGAGGGTTATTGAGTTTGCCTTCTATATATATTTGTATTACCGGAATTTATGGAGTTTATTTTTTCAAAAAAATAATATAATTCCTGAGACTTCTTTATTAAATGATTTGTATTTTCTGTACCTTTCTCTCTTGGTATGCTGTTCTCATGATGCTAGTCAGAACTTCAAAACAGCAGTCATAGTTCAGTTTTCTTCTAAATTTACTGCTGCCAGAAAAACCCAGCTTCTCCCTTTTCTTTGACCAACATTTCTACTAAACCATGTTCTGGTTTTCTTCAGCATAACCCAGGCAGGCAGACATCCTATCTGTCTTAAAATATTTTATTTTGATAGAGGACCAATTGGAGCCTATGGGTTTTGCGTGCTTTCCTTCTTTACAGAAAAGTTGTTGCATTGTCGATTTAGGAGTGGATTTCTTATTTTTGCTGCATAATAAATTAGAGAAAACATGTTAGTCACTTGGATTAACAGGTTAATTGGCTGCTAAATAGTTATTTTCACATATATGTTCCTTTCTTCTCTTTGAATGCATTTTTGTTGTATTGTTATTATTATACTCTTGTAACTTATTTTTTACATTGAGCCAATTGTGTGCTTAGATAATATGTTCTTAGCTTTTTTGTTTATTTATTTTTCTGTGATATTGACTTTTCAGTCTATCATCCGAAGTAATCTGCAATATGCTGCTCTAAGTGCTTTGAGGAGACTTCCTTTGGATCCAGGAAATCCAGCATTTTTGCATCATGCTGTGCAGGGGTGATTCTTCTATTCATTCTGATCTCGATTTTTGTTGAAGTCTGCTATTGTTTTAATGTGTTAGACGTCAGTTCCATTAAACTGCATCTGTAGCATGTGAGTACTTAAATATTTGAGTGAGATGAGTTTTGATCTGTAATGTTCAGAATCTGGTTTCTTGCTGAAATGAGATCTTGGGTTTATCTATTTATTTTTATTTGTTTTGTTATCTGTTTTTTTGTGAAAAGTCACTAATTTGTTATCCATTTTTTATCTTTAGCTGCTGACATGAGAAGTTAGTTTAGAAATTGCTTTTAGCATCAGAAATATCAAAATTCTTTTTACTCTACACATACCCTTATTCTTATTTGAATTCGGGGTATTACGAATACATTATTCTACATTGGTCTTTTGTAAATATATATATATATATATTATATTATATATTTCGTGTTCCCTTGGTTTTTTATTCAATTAGTAAAACTTAAAGAGTATTCTGACCTTTGTTTCTTGAGTTAGCATATTGGTTAAAGTTACTATTGTTGTTCAATTGCATTCCATTGGTGTTTCAATTTCTTGTTTTTTGTTGATAAAATATTTTCTTCCCCTTTTGTCAACCTTTTTTTTTTTTTTACTGCAGTTATCTGTTTGGCCCCAAAATTTTGAAAGTCATTTTGCTAGTGTAAAATGTTTGTTTTAATTATTGTTGTCTTGAGCTTGTAATATTCTTAAGGAGATGCTGCTTACATTTGGTATATTAACTTTTTTCCCCATCACATAAGCACATTGGCTCTAGTTTGATATGCTTGCTATTATTCTTAAATTCCCTTTTTTTAAAAAATCATTTAAAGGCATTGCTAAATTATGTTTCTTATGTTTACTTCCATATGATTATTGAAGACCAAATTTAGCTCTATTATTGTGTTTTAACTAAAACATCCCTGTTAATGTTTGATTCGTCCCTGTTTTTCACCTCTCTGCATGTTATGTTACTTAATACATTTTTTTCTATGTTGTAGTTTTGGTATCATTTGACGTTGGACTTTCTTTTTGCTCATTGCAGGATTTCATTTGCCGACCCTGTTGCTGTCAGGCACTCTTTGGAAATCATCTCTGAATTGGCCATAAGAGACCCTTATGCAGGTGCAATGGCTTTAGGTGAGGTCATTAAATTCTTAAACATTTCATTTGCAGTTACTAGTAAAATAAATGAAGAATTATAAATAAGTTCATAGCCTTTTTTTAATTTTTTATTATTCTATCATGTTTTATGGGTGTTATTACTATTTATAGTATGGGTTCTTTGGGGTATATATGGTATTTGTATGTTTTAAGGTTTTAGGTTTAGCTTGTTAGTACCAATATAACTTCCGTTTCAAGTAGATTTTTGATGATTGCGATGTGAAGGAATTATAAGGTTTTGTTTTCATGAGAGACTTAGAGTAGGAATTTCATTTCTATAAAGATTGTCAAAATTCTAAAAATGAATTTACTTGTTTGTGTAAAAATAAGAGAGGTGTTCAAATTTTATATGGAATTTTTGAAAGGAATTTAAGCAACTCAAATTCTTCTTTCAAATTCCATCTAAAGAGGTTGCTTTTCAGAATTCTTCAAAATCTTCTTTATTTAACTCACATGGTCCCACTGTAAAATAAAAAACTTATATCTCAAAATCATTTATTAAACTTAATATGTACTTTTATTTTATATTATATTATTGAAATAATATATTGCTTATTTTCCATATTTATATGTATTTTTTTTTTAATTTTTAATACAATTCTTCTTCTTTTATAATTACTTTTTATCTCATGAAATTCTTTTGACTTAAATTTTATTTTCAAAGTTTTTATCCAACAAAATAGAATTACAAATACAAGCTTTCTGGAAGATGCATTTTAAAATACCTTGGTTTCGAATTTCATAAAATTTTAAAAATCTCAATCAAAATGCTGTAAGAGAAATTATGAAGAATTCTAAGAGAAATTAAGATGAATTCTAATGTAGCTGCACATAGTCCTCCAATTCAGTCTATTAAATCCCTTTCATTTAGCTTATCGCATCTCGAGATTCTTGGAACAAGAGTCCCAGATTCTGGTAATTGAAATCTCGTTTTTTTCCCTTGAGTGTTTACATTGGACTTGTTGGCGGTACCATATGAAAATGTTGGTCCAAGTGTTCAAATATGAAGTGCTGCCTTTATTAGTGCCTAATACATGTCTCATTTTTATGCAGGAAAACTTGTTGCTCCAGGAGGTATTTCATTCCAATCATTCTTCTCCATAATGTCATTATTAGTCTCTCCTTACTATGCTGAGTGTTTTGTCATTTACAATTTTGAAAGCTGTGATGTTTATGGATTTTATATTCAATTCAAGAGCAACTGAACAGAAAACTTTACTGTTTCTCATTCCAAATGATAGCTTTTTGCATCTATTTAAACAATATACAATAATTATTCTAGGAAAGAAATCTAGATTTTATCCCAAAATATTAGCCTATCCCTACAAACCAGTCAATGTCTACAATAATTTTATCCTTACAAATCTGGAAAAATTATAGCTAAATAATAGGAGATTTACAGCTAAAGAGTCCATGAGATTCTCCAACCTCAAGCTGGTGAATAGATGTTCTCCTTTCCCAACTTGCCAATGATCACTTGAAATGAAGCATCGGCTAACCCCTTACATAATATGTCTAATGATCTCTTGATATGAAGCATTGGCTAACCCCTTAGCTAATATGTCTGCCATCTACCCATGTGTAGGAACATAAGTCGTACAAATTAATCCGCTTTTTAACTTCTCCTTTCTAAAGTGGGGGTCTATTTCAATATGTTTGGTTCTCTCATGCCGAAGATTGTGGGTGATACTAATAGCCTCCTTGTCGTCACAATAGAACCTCATTGGCCCACTTCATTTAACCTCAATATCATCCTAGATGATCTTTATCCACAAGAGTTCACAAATTCCTTGGGATATTAGTCCTTAACTCTTGCTTTAAACTTGATCCTGCCACCACTGTCTGTTTTTCTTCTTTTCCATGTCACCAAGTTCCCAATATCTAGTAGTCTATCTCTTATCAGTGATAGTATCTACCCGATCCACATTTCTATAAGCTTCAACAGTTTGATCTGTATTCATTCTAAACATAATACCTCTTCTAGGTGTAGCTTTAAGATATCTGTCAGAATACAGTTGTCCAATAAGGGATATTTAGTATATTAAATGTTATCATATGAATATTTTATTTATTGTTATCCCTAACTTTAAGGCTGGTTTTAAGGCACTACACCCTAAAACCAGTAGTGCTGCTAAGTCTAGAGTCTTCTAAGTTAGGCTCTCTTGTATATAAATATTTAGTGTAGTCTCTTGTAAAAATTAACAGAGAAAAATCTATTCTGTCATGGTATCAGATTAGACGATTTCTGGGAATTTTTTCTGGTAATCTTTTACTCCCACAAAATCCTCAAGCCTGCTTCTGTAATCAAAAGAGATATGTCTGAATTTGTCCACCCCAATACCAATGGGGACAGTTCAGAAATCTCTATGAAAAACTCCAACCAAACTAGTGAGTTGCAGAATATTCAAGTGGCCTACAGATTAAATGGGAAGAATTACCTGAAGTGGTCTCAGCTGGTTCGCACGTTCTTGAAGGGCAGAGGCAAGCTGAACCACTTACTCGGCACAGGACCTCCAGAAGGAGATCCTCAGTTTGCTGCTTGGGATGAACAAGACTCTATGGTCATGTCTTGGTTATGGAATTCTATGGTGCCTGAAATCAGTGACACATGCCTATTCCTTAACTCATCCAAAGAAATATGGGAGGCTGTGAAGCAGACTTATTCTAAAGTTCGAGATGCTGCTCAAATCTACGAAATCAAGACTAAGATTTCATCCACTAAGCAAGGAAATCGTTCCATCACGGAATACTCTAATCTGTTGCAAAGTTTATGGCAGGAGATGGATCATTACCAGTGCATTAAAATGCAGTGCAGTACAGATGCAGCACTATTAAAAAGGTTTGTTGAAAAAGACAGAATTTATGATTTCCTTGCTGGACTAAATGTGGAATTTGATGCAGTAAGAGTTCAAATTCTTGGTAAGGAGGAGCTACCCTCACTAAATGAGACACTCGCGATAGTTCGTGCTGAAGAAGGAAGAAGAGGAGTTATGCTTGACGATAATCGCGTAGATGGGTCTGCCTTAGTTACAAAGGCTGTCAGTGAGAGGAAAATTGCCATGGAATAGCCAACTGATATGAAGCAACCAGATTCTACAAGGCCTATTAAGAGGGATTCTGTATGGTGCACATACTGTAAAAAATCTCGTCACACAAAAGAACACTGCTGGAAACTCCATGGGAAACCACAGCAGAATAAAAGGAATTTTCCTGCAACCAGTGGACAACTAAAGGAACAAGGGCATGCAAATATAGCACGACAGATGGATGAAGAACAGCATTCTGGTATTTTTAATAAAGAAGACATTGCAAAATTAAAGACGTTGCTGGGCTCATTGGAAAAAACTTCTTCCACAGGTACTTGCAGTTTGGCACTTTCAGGTATCTCCTTTTCTCAAAATTCTAATGTCTCGGACACAACCACCTACAGATCTTGGGTCATTGACTCAGGAGCTACTGACCATATGACCCACTCCTCACACAAATTTGTTTCATATACACCTTGTCCTAGTAATAGAAAAATTACAGTAGCTGATGGTTCTGTAATAACAGTGGCTGGTCAAGGTGATATTGTTATAAATGAGACCCTTACTCTTAAAAATGTCCTTCATGTTCCTAAACTATTTCCCAATCTTCTCTCCCTCCAAAAACTTACCAGGGACTCTAATTGCAGTGTGGTTTTTTATCCCAATAAATGTTTTTTCCAGGAACAGAACACGAAGAGGATGATTGGACATGCTAAGGAAGCAAATGGCCTATATTACCTTGAAGAGTCTAGTGGAGCAATTAGTGCTCTGAATTCCTCACCGTTATCTTTCCTATCCAAGTCTGTTCAAGCTCCCAAAGACAAAATTTGGCTCCATCACCTCCGCCTTGGTCACCCTTCATTTTCAACCCTTCAATTTCTGTTTCCTTCCTTGTTCAAAGGAATAAATGTTAAAAATTTCCGTTGTGATGTTTGCGAACTTGCCAAACACAAACGTACTTCCTTTCCCGTAAGCAATAAAAGAACATCTACTCCTTTTACTCTTATTCGCAGTGATATTTGGGGACCATCAAACATTTCAAACGTCTCTGGGGCTCGGTGGTTTGTTAACTTTATTGATGACTGTACCCGTGTGTCTTGGATATTTCTTTTAAAACAAAAATCTGATGTAGGGTCTGTTTTTAAAATTTTCTACAACCTCCTCAAAACACAATTTGGGACTGCAATAAAACGGTTTAGGACAGACAATGCTAAAGATTACTTCAATCAGTTTCTCTCCTCCTTTTTTCAAGAAAAAGGCATTCTCCATGAGTCCTCTTGTGTTAACACACCCCAACAAAATGGTGTTGCCGAAAGAAAGAATGGTCATATTTTAGCTATTACTAGAGCTCTATTGTTTCAAAGCAATGTCCCTAAACAATATTGGGGGGAAGCTGTTTTAACTGCCACTCACCTGATAAATAGGTTGCCTACAAAGGTCCTTGACTCTCAAAGTCCTATACAAGCTCTATTGAAATTTTTCCCTGATTTTAATACCTCCAATCTTCCTCCCAAAATTTTTGGGTGTGTTGCCTTTGTCCATGTCCATTCTCAAAATAGGGGAAAACTCGATCCACGAGCTGTCAAATGTGTTTTTCTAGGTTATTCCTCTACACAAAAAGGGTACAAATGCTACAATCCAGCCACCAAAAAATTTTTTGTTTCCGCTGATGTCACTTTTGCAGAAGAAGAAAAATTTTTTACTTATCCTTATGTTCGGGGGGAGACTTTATTTAAAGAAGATAAGGGTAGAGAGTTTTTTCTTCTTGATTTTCCAGCTTCTGTTCAGCCTGCTCAACCTAATTTTCCAGCTCCAAACACTCAGTCCTTACCTACCAACCAGTCTGCCCACCTTAACCCTATGCAACCTGAAATAGAACCTACTACACCTAAGTCACCAAAAGGAATTCAGGACACTACTCGCCCTTTACTGGTTTACTCAAGGAAGAAGGCACCAGTGCAAGTTCAATCATCTTCTTCGGATAAACACCCTACTGCTCTACAACCCGAGGTAACTACTGAACCTACTTTGAATACTAGTGAGAATTCAGATCAAAGAGAGTATGATTTTCCTATTGCTATTAGAAAAGGAACTAGGGCCTGTACAAAACACCCCTTGTACTCATTCATATCCTACAAAAATTTGTCCCATAAACACAAAACCTTTCTTACTAACCTAAATTCCATCTCCATTCCCAAAACTGAATCCGAGGCATTAAATAATGAGAATTGGAAAAATGCCATGAAAGTTGAAATGGAAGCACTTGAAAAAAATAAGACATGGGATTTGGTAAAATTACCGAACGGAAAGAAAACAGTTGGATGTCGCTGGGTGTATACAGTAAAATACAATTCAGATGGCTCTTTGGAGAGGTACAAAGCAAGATTAGTTGCTAAAGGGTACACTCAAAAGTATGGAATAGACTACCTTGAGACATTTGCCCCGGTTGCAAAGATGAACACTGTGAGAGTGTTGCTGTCACTTGCTGCCAACAGAGGCTGGAAACTACAACAGTTCGACATCAAGAATGCTTTCTTACATGGTGATCTTGAGGAGGAAGTCTATATGGATGTTCCACCGGGGTTCGGTTCTGATACAGGACAGGTAGTTTGCAAACTAAAAAAGGCTCTATATGGACTAAAACAGTCCCCGAGAGCTTGGTTTGGAAGATTTACCAAAGTAATGCTCAAACTGGGATATAAACAGAGTCAAGGAGATCACACTCTGTTTGTAAAGCATTTATCTTCAGGGGGAATGACTGCTTTATTAGTCTATGTAGATGACATTATAGTAACAGGTGATGATTTGGAAGGAATGGAAAATTTGAAGAAATGTCTAGTAAAAGAGTTTGAGGTCAAAGAGCTTGGTAAGTTAAAATATTTCCTTGGTATTGAAGTAGCACACTCTCGGGAAGGGATCTTCATATCTCAGCAAAAATACATAATTGATTTGTTGACAGAAACAGGAAAGTTGGGATGTAAACCAGCAGAGACACCCATAGAAGTGAACCACAAACTTGGAGATGCACTAGAAAAGGAAGTAGTTGATAAGGGTTCATATCAAAGACTTGTAGGGAAGCTCATTTACTTGTCACATACTAGACCGGATATTGCCTATGCAGTTGGTGTTGTAAGTCAGTTCATGCACAATCCTAAAGAGTCACATCTTCGAGCTATATACCAAATCCTACAGTACTTAAAAGGGACTCCAGGCAAAGGAATCCTATTTAAGAAAAGGGGGAATTTAACCCTTGAAGCCTATACTGATGCAGATTATGCAGGATCTATGGTGGATAGAAGATCAACCTCGGGTTATTGTACATTTCTGGGAGGCAACCTTGTAACTTGGAGAAGTAAAAAACAGAATGTTGTGGCTAGATCTAGTGCAGAAGCAGAATTTAGAGCGATGGCTCTTGGAATTTGTGAATTATTATGGCTGAAAATTATTTTGGAGGATTTGAAGATCAAGTGGGAAGGACCAATGAAACTGTATTGTGATAATAAGTCTGCTATCAACATTGCACATAATCCAGTACAACATGATCGTACGAAGCACATTGAGGTTGACAGACATTTCATCAAGGAGAAACTTGACAGTGGCCTAATTTGCACTCCATATGTGCCCACTGATGGTCAACTGGTAGATATCCTAACCAAAGGACTCTCTGGGAAGACCTTTCAGAGACTAGTAAGCAAGCTGAGAATGGATGATATCCACTTCCCAGCTTGAGGGGGAGTGTCAGAATACAGTTGTCCAATAAGGGATATTTAGTATATTAAATGTTATCATATGAATATTTTATTTATTGTTATCCCTAACTTTAAGGCTGGTTTTAAGGCACTACACCCTAAAACCAGTAGTGCTGCTAAGTCTAGAGTCTTCTAAGTTAGGCTCTCTTGTATATAAATATTTAGTGTAGTCTCTTGTAAAAATTAACAGAGAAAAATCTATTCTGTCAATATCAAAGTACCTTATAGACAGCTTGATGGTGAACATTTGTGGATTGTGCATGTACTGGCTTACCACACTAATAGCATATACAATATCTAGTTGAGTATGCGACAAGTAGATCAACTTCCCTTCTAGCTTTTGGTATCTTTCCTTATCAACAACTTCATCGTCTTTTGATCAAGTATGTAACGAGTAAATCAACCACCCTACTAGATATTGGTATCTCCTTATTAATATTGGTATCTCCTTATTAATAGCTTTGTCGCCTTTGGCTTCATTGAATTTATGGTTTTGTTTGATGGGTGTATCGATTGGATTACGCCCCAAAATCCCCTGTATTTTGAAAAAGGTTGAGAGTATGATTTTGTTGTGAGTTCCTTATTTGACCTAACCACTTCAATTCCCTAGAAATATTAGTCTTCCAAGATCTTTAATCTCAAACTCCTGTGCTAATTTGTTTTTGAGTTCTTGCATCTCTTGTTCATCATTCCTAGTAACAATTATGTTATCTACACACACAATCAACACTATCATTCTTCCCTTGAGCTAGTGTTTGATATACAAGGTATTGTCTACTTTGACTTTGTTTGTAAAATTCCAGCATTGCTCAACAATCTTCCAACTTAAGCCCAAGGGCTTTGTTTCTGCCCATGCTAATCCCTTTTAACCTGCAAATTTGTTATTATCAAAATATTTTTCAGTAGTTCCATGAACGCTTCTTCCTTTAGATTACCATGTGAGAATGCATTCTTTACGTCAAATTGCTGCAAACATCAATTGAAGTTGGCTGCTAAAGACAAGAGTATAGATACTATATTCATTTTTGCTACAGGTGCAAAGGTTTCTTGATCATCCACCCCATAAGTTGGAGTATATCGCTTAGCTACTAGTTTTTCCTTATATCTTTCTAAGGATCAATCAACCTTAAAATTTACTTTAAAAACCCACTTGCATCCAACAAGCTTCCTTTTTGAGAAATCTACTACTTCCCAAGTTCGGTTTTTATTTAATGCAATAATCTCCTTTCATAGCATTTTTTGATTCTTATCTCTAAGTGCCTCTTGAAAGTTTGTGGTATAGGAATGGAGTTTATTAGGGTAAGGAAATTTTTTTGTTGTTGTGAAGTTTTGTCTAAAGAAACAAAATGGGATTTGGGGTGTTGAGTGCAACTTCAAGTTACTTTTCTAATAGCTATGGGAACATTTATCAATGATAGGCGAAGGATTTTGGATTTCCATACCTAAATTCAGTTGGACTCTTGAGCTTGCACCGATAAGGGATTGGATTCTCTTTTCCTTGAGTATAGTAAGAGTGGATTTTTAGTGGCTTTGTCTAATTAGGATGACTTGGTTTTGTTTGGGTTGTAGTTTTAGGTTGAGAATTTGGTTGGAATTGAATTTCTAATGGAATATATATTTGGTTAGATTACATGGTTTTAAATTGGGAATTTGGCTAGAATTGAGTCTCTTTGGGTAATATATATAAGGGATTTGTCAGGGTCGAGGCTTGATTCCAAAAATAAATTTTAGGCCTGAGCTCGAGCTTGACCCTCACAAGTCTACCCAAATGGTTTGTTTCATTGTTTAAAAAATAAAAACTAATTTTTATATAAATTTAATTATAATTATCTAAATATTAATATAAAGCTATTTTTATATTATTATTTTACATAGTAAAACGTGTTGGGTAGGCTACTTGGCCATGAGCACCTCTAGCTGGATGTAGTAGATGGTAAAGGTTGTAGCAGTAAAAGGTCATCATTCTTATCTTCCTCAATATTTTTCTCCCACCAAAGATAGAATTAGGAAAAAATGGTTTGTCTTTCAACAAATGTTACATCCATAGATGCAAAAAATTTCATGAATAAGGATGAAAACATTTATGCCCTTTTTTTGCTTAAGAATGACCTTCTAAAAAAAACTTTAGGGCTTTGGGTCTAGTTTTCCTTTATTGTGAATAGAACAAAACTAACACACCCAAAAACTTTTGGAGGAAGTTTGGTAAATGGCATTGGAGTACTTCCATTTGTCTCTTCAAATCGAGAATTTTTGAAGGCATCCTATTCATCAAATGGGCTGCTATAAAAAAAGCATCATACTAGTAGGCTTGAAGGACATTCACTTGAAACAAGAGGGCTCTTGTGACTTCAAGTACATGCGACAAGGTTAGGTTAAAATAATCCCTTGGATTATAATCACTTTGACCTTTAACGCTCGCTCTGAATTGGTTT
Organism: Gossypium australe; assembly: GCA_005393395.2. Classification (NCBI taxonomy): domain Eukaryota; kingdom Viridiplantae; phylum Streptophyta; class Magnoliopsida; order Malvales; family Malvaceae; genus Gossypium; species Gossypium australe. Next base: position 183,629 of record CM016626.1, read on the forward strand.
TTAAATGGAACATGATGGTGTTTGGCCAACTCATGAACACCACAATGTAAACTATTTATATCAATATTTTTAACAGCAAAAGAAATTTTTTTTTTCAATAACAAAAATGGAGGATGTTCTAGGCATTAATGATGTAGCCAAATCTCCTTTGTTTGAAGATGGATGTTTAGAAAAATAGGATGGAAGTAGATTACATTGTCACTCTTAGCCTCTAAGATATGGTTTCCATCCGTTTCCTTAGCACACCCAACCGTTCTCCTAGTAGGTAGATCTTGAAAAGCACAATCACTATTGTAGAAAGTCACTAGGACTAAGGGAATAAGTGACAAATAAATGATGAAAATTTATCATATGATTGGTAGCCCCTGAGTCTATGGCCCAAGAGCACAAGAATTAGGAAACTTGTTTGAGCTATACGCATGATGCACTAGGTTTTTCAACAGAGTTAAGTAGATTTTGTCACCTCTCAATCTCTTCTTTAAAGAGTTTTCACTTCCTGGTCCAATTTGGTTTGAATTTTCAGCATTGGGAAAATGAACCTGTTGCCTCTAATCCTCCCTTGGTTCAACCTGCACTTGGATGCTTCCCATGGAGACGGTAAGCTGGATTCAAATTTTTGTAATTCTGCATTTGATTGTTTCTGAGAGGCTTTGAGGAATTATTTTGGATTCCCACCATTTTTAGGGTGATACTCAGCAATGAGAGCAGGGAGTTTCTGGACTGTGGTTTAACAATTGAGGCTTTAAATGAATGGAGAATAGTTTTCTAGAATACCTACCGTGTAGAAATCTTTACCATTTCTTATATCAAATGATAGCTATATGCCTCTATTTATCCAAGATAAAATAGTTATTCGAGAAAAGAAATCAGAATCCTATCCCCAAAAAATCATCCTATCCCTACAAATCAGTCTATGTGCCAGTTTACCATTGTGGTTTAAAAGTGCTTTTGAAAAGGTTGAACTGTTTAGCATTGTTTTCAAAAAGTGATTTTGAGAAGATAAATGTCTATTTTAGATGCGATGTTGTAAAGTAAAAACTATGTATTTCAATGATATTCAAATTTGTTAATATTGTTATATGGAATATTAAACTTAGATCATTATTGTAAAATTTAATTTGAATATATAAATCATATTTATCCTTTAGTGTTAATGTAAATGAAGGGCAAACTTATAATTTGACAACCAAATTGAGTTTTGAAAAGCCAAAAATTAGAATTTTTAGCGTTTTGGGTTGGCTTGAAAAGCCAGTTTGAAAAGCTGGTTTGGCTGGAAAAGCACTTTTGAAACTCAATGGTGAACTAGTCCTATCTCTACAAATCTGTGTATCCTTGAAAATCTAGAACAATTATAGCTAATAGTAGGAGATTTACAACACTACCATATTTACAGCTAAAGAATCCATGAGATTCTCCCCAAGAAACAGCTTTTATTCTTCCGGTGATAAGAAGCAGTATCAAATAATAGAATAAAATGAGAATCAGTATGTGCTGATAATGATATTTTTTTCATGTAAATTTTTCAGTAATCAAGTTATTTCTATAATTTTTGGTGTTTAATTGACAGGCACTATTATTCTGCATTGCTGCTTGGAACTTCATGAATTTTACTTGGTTTTTGTTTAGTTTTTTGTTTTATGACGCTTAGTTGGGAACATCATGAATTTTACTTGGAACATTCTAAGTTCTGACTTGAAATGACCATTCTGAATTTGCATTCATATGTTGGATGATTGAATAAAAGTTTGCATGCGACTATTTGCACATATGGACTTGCTCAAGCTAGTTGATCTCCATCTGGACACTCATTGCTTTGTTTATCGATGCTATGAATTTGTTTTAAACTTTTTGGTATTGAAATTCGTGGGATGTTTTGTAATTTATCCATTGTTAAGTTGAATCAATTTGTTTCTGGTTTACTTATTTTAGATTCCGGTAGATTTTTGAATTAATGGAATTGAAATGGATCATTCAAAATTTAAAATGTCTAGCATTTGTTCTTTTTATTATTGCTTCAAATAATATAATTTTCCTTGTGTCATATATACTTAAAAGTTTTTCATTGAATATTCCATTTCACTGTTGCTACTAGTGGCAACCATAGATTTTTACTACAACTCACAATGATACCGGATATGAAAGTCCTGGATTTTTTAGAGGTGGTGGGCGGATGACTGCTGAGATGCGGAAGTAGTGTGGTGGTTGGCAGTTGTGTTGTTGGTTGTGTAAAGATACTTTTAGATGTCATTTTGGAGATTATACCTATTTAGGTGTAATATAGAAAGTCTGCCAATGTTATAGACTACCGTGTATACGATACAAATGATAAGAATAGATAATTGATGGACCCTTCCATTTAGTCCTTAACAGTGCCTATCAAACTTGAGCACATATAATCTCTTATATACGCTCTGCTTGTTACAAATATTTCTCACTATACATATAGGTTTAGTGGCCATATTGGTCAGGTGATCTGTGGAACGAATTTTTTAGGAAGCTCCTGCTAATCTTTTCAAATTTTGTGACTTGGTTATTATTTAGTAAACTACTGTTTTCTGTTAGTATCTGCTTTACTTATGCATTTCCTGAATTGATTTTGCTAACAAGTGTCTTTAGGCATTTTCTAGGATTAGTCTAAATTTGATAGTTGGTACTTAATTTGATTAATTCCAATGAATTGGCAGAAGCTATTTCTTCACATGGTAACCATAAGAGTTCCCTTACGTAAGTTGTTAGGCAAACTTTTCTTGAATATATATAAAAAGATGCTTGAAGACTATTTAACTGCTCAGAAATGTACTCGAACTCAGCACAATATTCAGCACATATGTGTCAAATGACTGGTAGAAAACAACTGAAGACACTCTTCTACCAATGTGCATTATCAATGTCTACAAATGTTTCATACTCTTGGTTCTGTAGGATTCCTCAAGGAATAACAAACTTGATTATTTGCTTGCGTGCATTATTCTGATTTCTCATCAGAATCTTGAGGAGATTTGACAATTGTGAAATCCTTTTCTAAGTCTGTTAAATACGCTTAAGCTTCCCTGAGCCTGTTTATATTAGTACCAGTTGGTGTTTGGGTGTATTTTTGGGCTCTGAAACCCCTGCTAAAAGCAATAAATTTTGAAAAATATCAGTTCTTAGATTTCCAACTGTCTAATATTGGGCGCTGGAATTTTAAATCCCTCCTTAAAAGGAAATCCTTTATAAAACTAGACTGTCAAAACTTGCCCTTGTCTACTATGACACTTAATAAACTTTATATATTGAATCATGTCGTGTGTTTGTCTGGTGGAAAAAAAACTGTCATGGCATTTTAGGGTTTTATTCAAATCCTTTAATTTTATCCCCACGGCTTATCATGTTTTCTTGGTACTGCGGTTAAATTTTTTGGGTACTACATGAATCAGGGGCTTTGCAAGATGTTCTTCATTTGCATGATGTGCTTGCTAGAGTTTCACTGGCCAGGTTGTGCCATACAATATCAACAGCACGATCATTAGATGGTAAGTACATTGGACAAAGCCTTCTTGCATTTATTGAAATTCTTTAGATGACCCGTTTCACAACTGTGTTTGAGTAGAGAGGCCTGACATTAAATCTCAGTTCAACTCTGTGCTCTATCAACTCCTGCTCGACCCCAGTGAAAGAGTCTGTTTTGAGGCAATTTTGTGCATATTGGGTAAACATGATAACACTGAAAAGTATGCTCTTTATCTTATTTTCTTCTTGAGCTTTCTTTGTCCCATTATCATCATTCCTTTAGATGGCTGTAACTGCTTAAATGCATTATTGTCACAAGTTCCTGGTCTTTCATTTACATGCTATAGGACAGAAGAGCGAGCTGCAGGCTGGTACCGCTTAACTAGGGAGATCTTAAAGTTACCGGAAGCACCATCAAATTCCAAAGACAAATCTCAAAAGACGAGGCGACCACAACCCCTCATTAAACTTGTAATGAGAAGGTTTATAATAAAGCTCTTTCCCTTTCTCTTTTGTTGAAGCTAATATCATTATGTGGCCGGTTAACTCCCCCAATTGTTATCTATGTTTCATGGTTTTCACATTCCATCTTAATCAGGTTGGAGAGTTCTTTCCGTAGTTTCTCTAGACCAGTACTCCATGCTGCTGCTAGAGTTGTCCAGGAGATGGGGAGAAGCAGAGCTGCAGCACATGCTTTAGGCTTACAAGATCTTGATGAAGGAGCTTATGGGAACAAATATGACTCCATGGATTCATTTGATTCAGATATGAGTGACAGCTCTCATCCTGAAGGTAATGAATGTTATTTATTCATTAATCTATTAGTCTTTTTTCTTCACTTTGTACTGTTTCATTTCTATCATGAGGTCTTTGTGCAATAATTAAGGTATATTAATATCAATTTTTTGGTCTCTTGATTGTGTTCATTGGTAAATTGAATTTTCCTTTTGCATTACCATAAAAAAACAGTTTTTTTTGAGGTTGCATATTTGGCTTCTTCGAAATGATTTATGCTTGAACTCTTTCTGGTTTTATTTGAACAGATCAGATATGGTCCATTTGGTCCCCTGAGATTGGGTGGCTGATATTTGAATTTTGATCTCTAAATTGAAATCTATTTTTTGTATTACTAAACAGCATGGTATAACTTGGGTTAGAATTCACCAAGGATTTGAGGAGCTCAAATCCATGTACTGTTAAACACCCACTGAAGTGATGTAATTATATGCATTGTTGGCCTTGATAACTTGTCCATTACACTTTTCATCTCCTGCTCTTTCCCTAGTCATTCTTATACATACTATCAGCTCCGGTTAGCTTGGATTTAAATCTCTATCACCACCATTATTTGGACATTTACCTCACAGTGATCCCTTCCCCTAAGGTGCCATATTTGTTCCTTTGATTCCATTCTCTTGAATTATCCCTCTGCTTTCTTCCTGTAAGATTTTCAACTGTTCTGGAAAATTAATGCCAAGAGGAAAATAGTAGAAAACGACTGGCAGAAATTGGCATCTTATTTGGTCTTGGAAAAAGAAAACAAAAAAAAAAAAAAGAGGAAAAATAGGCAATTTCCATGGTATTTCTATATGTTTCATGCAATTCAAAAACTTCTAAAGAAATTGATAAAAAGGGGGGTCCATGAGGGTTGCCTGATCATGAAGCCCAAAATTTCTAGTGCAACTATTGTTTATCATGTTGCCTTAAGCATCTTATTTTTCATGTCTATTCTACACGTTTCCTAGCTACATTTGTGCCCTTGTTTCTTGTTTTTACTGCATGTAAATGAAAGATGAGATATCATCTGCTTGTAGCTACTGCTATGTTTTGTTATTAATCAATATTGATGTTTTCACTATTTTCGGAATCTGTTGGATGTTCACTTGATGTTATTATTATTATTATTATTACAGTTGTACATTTTTACATTCTTTGTTCTCTTTCTGTAGGTATCCGAAGAACCACTGGAGTATCCAATGCAGCTGGTGGCAAGGATACAATTGCAGGCATGCTAGCTTCACTCATGGAAGTAGTTAGAACAACTGTGGCATGTGAGTGTGTGTATGTTCGGGCAATGGTGATCAAGGGGTTGATTTGGATGCAAAGTCCGCATGAATCATTTGATGAACTAAAATCCATTATTGCATCGGAGCTCTCTGACCCGGCCTGGCCAGCCACACTTTTGAATGATATTTTGCTGACATTGCATGCCCGTTTCAAGGTACAAAATGGAAACAACTTATAATATCCTTCTGCAGCATGACAAACTTTTATTAAAAGCATAATCATTAATCTGATGGAACTTTTAATCTTTTTATGAGGCTGTCTGCCTATTCTCCGCACTGTTATCTCTAACAAATTGGCACATCTATTAAGCTTACCTTTGATTAAACTTGCATTATTAAGAATAAGAATGCATGTGTGACTTGTTTGTTTTTGATTGACTGCTTAAGGAATTGATTTTGGTTAGTATAACATAAGTTAATGCTATATAATATTCAGGAAAGGTCAATTGCATTGATTCTCTTCTGAGAAAAAGCCTTCCTTTTGATATTCAAGATTTCCTGTAACTAAGTAGGAGGATTTGGGTTTATTCCCCATTAGCATGAAAGAACTTGATTCATTTCCATCCTCAATACTTCTGAATCATGTATACTTGATAATCAATTCAAGCTTGGACAACATTATCACCATGCCTTTATTGTGGATTTAGAAATGATGGTAGAAATTCTTTGAATCCATTCTGTCTGATTTAGACTTTGTAGCGAACTTTGATGTAGAGGAATGTCTCTGTCTTTGAATTACTTGTAGTGAAGAGTGAGATGGGGCAGCAACACACTTTTTCATATTCCAGTTAAAATTTCTTAAAATGAAATGAAAAGAAAAGAAATCTTTCTTAGTTGCAAAAGGGGGCAAATTCTAAAAAATTTTGAACAGAAGAATCTATTACAGTAATCTTGTTACTTCTGAAAATGACAAATCCTAAAACTAAGGGCCTTTTTTTTAATGTATAATTTTCATTTTACATCTGCACTCTTACTGTGCATAACTCTATATTGATCAAAGCAGTGACTGAATAACTATGTTTGGAAGTCAAAGCTAATCCCATAGATATCTCTTCTAATGGTTTTTTTAGGGCTAGTAAGTTGAACTGAAATGCAAAAAAAAAAAAAAAAAAAAAAAAGAAAAGAAGAAAGAAAGAAAGAAAATGATAAGAGGACTAGACTAGCTAATATATAGCACAAATGGGCTGACATGAACTGTAAATTGATGAATGGCTACCCTTCTGTTGGCTTGGCCATTTACATCTCTGTTTCTTTGCCAGTTGGATATGTCACACATCAACTTAACTGTAGACCTTGTAAACTAATTTCTAGTATTTTTGTTAAAAAACTTACTGAATTTATTTATCATATTTCTAGTTGACCAAAAATTTTTGATAATTCACCCCATCTATTTAACAATGCTTATTGACTGAGGGATTGAAGTCATCACCCAATAGAAACCTATGGACTTAATTTATTGAAATAAAAGAAAACGGACTGATTAGTCCTAACATTGGCTTGATGTGAATGAATGCTGGGGACAGGATTGCCTGTTATGTAATCCAATGATACACAATTTATTTTATTTGTGCATATGCAGCGATGTGCTCCTAAAAGCTTGAGCTTTTATAGGTTCAGTACTAATGCTGAAACAGAAATGATTGCAATATTTATGTTTAATGTTTTAATCACTGCTTTACCAGGCGACACCAGATATGGCTGTCACACTTCTTGAACTTGCAAGGATCTTTGCCACTAAAGTACCAGGAAAGATCGATGCTGATGTTTTGCAACTTCTTTGGAAAGTGAGTTTCCTTTCAATCTTCTTAATAATAGATTTTGTACCTGTTGCATTATCTGCCTTTACTTGTTAGTGTGTAAATTACTTATTTTTTGTAATCAAACTTTTAATTATAGAAAGAATTTTCATTAACCTAATAGTTAGATAAGCTGTTAGATTGCCGATTGGTAATACCTATTGCTTAGCTGTAACTTCTAGTTGGTGTGGAAGAGTGGTTGGTTAGGTTAATGGGAGGAGTGTTTTTGCACAAATTCCTGGTTTGAGGACATGAATGTGTTGTTTAGAATTGTTTTGGCAAAATCAATAATTGATTTAAATTGAAGTTCAACCACGTTGGCTATTCATTCTTAAAATATTGTATAATTAAGGGGGGGGGGGATGAAACATAGTGTTGGCAATAGTGCAAGGCAGGATGCAAGTTTCCTCATTCCCCCCTACCTCCAAGAATTTTTAAATAACTTTATACACCCATGCCTTGCCAAAAAGTACCTTTTTTTTTTCTTCATAGAAATGATTTTAGTTTATTTTTATCTTACAGCAGATAACTGCACTTTTCAGTGTACAGACACATCAGTTTACACTGTATATAACTACCAATAATTTTGTATTGGAAACGAAGCATCTATTAGAAATTTGATGTACCAATTTAGTTCAAGATTCTAGAGCTTTAATACCAAACACTCTGAGTAGACTTGTGCAATCCATGGGACAGATTGAGTTTAATCATCCCTGGATGTATTGATTGATTAAATTATTGTTGTGTTACCAGACTTGTCTTGTTGGAGCTGGTCCTGATGGGAAACACACAGCATTAGAAGCAGTCACTATTGTTCTAGACCTCCCACCACCACAGCCTGGGTCAATGTCCGGGTTTACTTCAGTAGACAGGGTATCTGCATCTGATCCAAAGTCGGCTCTAGCATTACAGAGATTGGTCCAAGCAGCTGTAAGGATCTTTTCTGTTCAATTGTATTTGCATTTTGAGTTATTGTTATGCTAAAGTGAGTTGCTTTCAGGTGTGGTTCCTTGGGGAAAATGCTAATTATGCTGCTTCAGAATATGCTTGGGAATCTGCAACGCCTCCAGGTACGGCATTAATGATGTTAGATGCGGATAAAATGGTGGCTGCTGCAAGCTCCCGTAATCCCACACTGGCTGGTGCATTGACTCGACTCCAGAGGTGTGCTTTCAGCGGTAGCTGGGAGGTATGAGTTTTAATTGATATGTTTCTTCTGTGATTGCATCTTTATTTCCTGTAAATGTATTATGATTTGTGCTTATTTTTACCAACATTAACTGAGGTTTGTAAATAGCTTTGGATGGTGTCATGGTTTATAAAGCATGTGCTCGTATTACCTCGTTTGCAAATGTACAAGATAAATTGTCATAGATGACTTTTTGTGATAAATAATTTCCAACTTTGACATTTATTATATTAAATTTTATAAAAGTACAAATAATTTATCAAAGTTTCAAAAAGAAATTCATATTTTTCTCAATAATAAATATAAAAAAGAGGTCAAAGTTGAAATGTTTTGACCATCAAAAGTGCAAACTTTTGAAACGATGGGAGTACTACTTTGGTGTGTAATTGTCATAGTGATACATGCTTTTGTTGGAAAGACTCCCTGTATTTCCTTTATTAATTTTTCTGTGATATGCATAGTGTCTGTCTTTTCTTGTAGTTTGCCTCCATTCATTATATTTTCAATTTCTCAGGTTTGCTTGGAAAGAAAGTCAAAAGTGAAAGAAGGGAGAAATATAAAATAAAATAAAAAGATTTTTTCTTAAAGTGGATTGCTTGGTTCAGTTTGGAAAATAGAAAGCTTTTTCCCCTTTTCTTTCTAAAATAGAAAAATGGAGTTAAGAGAATTATAGTTAATTTAGTTACTATTATATGTGATTAAAAAAGAAATACTTAGTCAAAAGAGACTATGTAAAATTATATTGTTTAAGCATCAATCCTAAAATCAATTGATATTAGTTGGAGGGTCTAACTTTTAATATAAGACCACAGGAAGCTCCATACTTAACAGATTTGGAGATAGCACACGTAACATTGCCCCTCATATTTATCTCATTGAGGCTACATGAGGACAACCTCACCAAGGTTGTCATCAACCTTGCATGGGGTTAGGCTAGAAAAACAACATAATAAAATCTGGGATCTGATACCATGTTAAAATCTTGCCTAGGCAACAATCATTATCTTTTATTATTGGAGAAATTGCTGTTGAAAATAGTCGTTCTATGACATGTGGCAGTAAAACTATTTGGTTATGTATTCTCTGTAAATAATTATTTCTATCCTTTGTTATGTTCTCTTGGTTTGTTGGCAATGGCCTATATTTGCTCTAATTTCCAAGTTTCTGCTTTCTTTTTAATTTGTATGGACATCTTAGGTTCGCATTATTGCTGCTCAAGCCCTTACAACTGTGGCAATCCGGTCTGGTGAGCCATTTAGGCTACAGATCTATGAATTTTTACATGCCTTAGCACAGGGTGGCGTGCAGTCTCAGTTATCTGAAATGCATCTTAGTAATGGAGAAGATCAAGGAGCCAGTGGTACAGGGCTTGGAGTTCTAATAACTCCTATGATCAAAGTTCTTGATGAAATGTATAGTGCACAAGATGACCTAATCAAGTATGATTGTAAATCTTTCCTACTTCACTGTAACCCTTGTTTTGTTTTTTTTTGTTTGGGGGGGGGGGGCTTCAAAATGACTAATGAGTTACGGGTGTCCATAATCAGGGAAATGCGCAGCCATGATAATGCAAATAAGGAATGGAAAGATGAAGAGCTTAAGAAATTATATGAAACCCATGAGAGGTTGCTGGATCTTGTTTCACTGTTTTGTTATGTGCCACGAGCAAAGTATCTCCCTTTGGGGCCAATAAGGTAAAGCTTGTTACATCATTTCTAGTGTAATGGGGGGAGGGGGAATGGAAAAAAGAACTGTTGATTGAAAGCATGAAATGCATCCCATGTACATCTCTTTCCATTTTTGGTACTTCATTCTATTTTGAAGTCACAAGTTGTTCTCATGGCTTTTTTTTTTCTTTTTCTTTTTTCGAAGTGCAAAACTCATCGACATATATCGTACACGGCATAATATTAGTGCCTCAACTGGTTTGAGTGATCCAGCTGTTGCCACTGGAATTTCTGATCTTGTTTATGAATCTAAACCGGCCACCACTGAATCTGAAACACTAGATGATGATCTAGTAAATGCTTGGGCAGTCAACCTTGGTGATGTCCCCGCAGTGAACAGGGTAAGAAATTATGTTTTACTTGATTTGGTTCAAGTAATCCTTCTATTTAAAGATTATGGTTCTAGAATCAAATAACTATTCTCTCTGTGTTGTTATTGGTTTTTTGGAGGGTTGGAGGTGGATACAATACATAGGTTAGATTCATGGAAATTTAAAAAAAAAAAAAAAATCAAGGTTGTGCTTGTTTGGTGGAAATAAAATAAATTTTAGTGTGCTTGGTAGGAAATGAAAGTGAGAGTAAAGAAAATGGGAAAGATGTCCATTTTTTGTTATAATGCATAAAAATAATTCAAGTCAAGATTGGAATAATAAGAGGAGAGAAAATTAGGAAAAAAAAAAAATATCAACTCTACCAAGCAACTAAAGGAAGGAGATTAATTTATCATTTTTCATAGTATGGAAAATTAGGCTCCGAATGGTTTGATAAAACATTCTGTTTTTAGTTTTTATTTTCATTTTCATTTTTTTTAACAATTATTCTTTAATATTTGAAAATTGAAAATGAACATCTATTTTCAAATATGAAAATATAAAAACGCATTTTGTTCCTATTTTCTTATAATAAAAATATGAGAAATAAAAGGAAAAAAATCCTATATTTATCTGGACATAAGACATGGTTAAAGATTTGATACTTAAAAATGCTTGGGAAAAAAGAATATTTCTTTCTTTATATGGATTTGAACCAGGTTTAATTCATCAATTAAAATTAAAATTTCCTTTTTTTCTACTTTCTAATTTTACAGAGCATTTTAGTAAAAACAATGAAGGCAACTTTTTTGTTCCCTAATTTTCACATTTCCATTTTCATTTCTAAAAATCAATTTTTAATTTTTCGACCAACATGTTTTCTTGAGTATTTCCCATTTTCCAAGAGGATGTAGACGACCTTTCATCTTTTCAATTTTGTTCCAACTGTACCAAGCAAAGCCTAAAGGATCTTGATATGACTGATCAATTGGGAGGCTCTTTGAGGATGGAAATTATATCTAATATGATTGTACTCTGTTGTACAAACCGATGACTAGTATCTTGAGGAATCCAGTTTGCAGTAACCAAACATTGGAATGTTGCATAGGAATTTATTTTCATCTAAACCTCAGTAATTATGTTCCTGGTATCTTTCTATGGACTCTGTACAAGAGCTGAGAACTGAAGATGGTATCAGCTCATGTAAATCTATGAGCAGCAAAGAATAAGGAGAGTATCCAGGGTTCACATTGATCTTGAAGAACTTAACATACTCACTAGCAGTTATTTGCATGAAACAATAAATTCATTTATTTAATAATAACACGAGAAATTATAAGTAATCAAGTTTTTACCAGTGAACATTTCCTAATGGAGGAATACTGGTGATGTAGAACAACTGAATGTTAAAAACAAAATAAGATAACCACTAAATTGAGTCTAAATTACTGTAGACGCTAGGGGTATATCAATTCTTTAGTTTTAGACCTTGATTACCAATAATCCTAATCTAGCCTTATATCTCTGAATGTATTGATGGATTACTTATTAGTCATCCATGCACTTTATTTAAAAGAGCATAGTACACTTGTTCACCTTCTGGTTTGAAGTTTTCCCACTCAGCACCCAACATTTTTTCACGTGAAGTTTTCTCACTTAAGGCCTTGTATTTTCTTTTCCCTTCCACATTTGGCATCCTTGGTATATTATTTCACTGAAAAAAGGTTGCCCTTTATGGTGAACTGAACCATTGAGTTCTAGTGTCACGAAAATGAAGGAGGCTGTTACATGGGAAAACTTTAAACCAAATATGTGTTTCAGTGTGTAATTTACCCTAATCCATGTTTAAAACGTAACTACTTACCATAGGATATCGAATAACAACCATAATAATTTTACTGCCTTGAAGCTCTGTATTACATTACATGGCCACATCCATTCTTTAGTTGTTTTTTATCATACCATTAAAGTTTACAGATTTTCTTTAAACAGATATATTTAATGGCCAATAAAAAGGTATGGGATCTTTAGCTTTTATTACACCATGCTGTCTCACGCAGGTCTGAGGATGACCAATCACTCCAAAAGGTTGTCCTTGTATCATAATGTTTGCATTGAGAAAGAAGTTCTGAGTTACTTTGCAAGAGTTATTTGAAACTTAAGATGAGGCATAATTAGTGGTTGCACACTATCACACTTCTGCACTTTACCTTTTTCTCTTTTAAGGTTTGGTTAATAATGTTCCAAGTGAGGTTCATGTTGTCTTTACTTCATGGTAGGTCAATGAATTTCTTGCTGGTGCTGGAACTGATGCACCGGATGTTGATGAGAACATAGTCTCTAGACCTTCTGTTAGTTATGACGATATGTGGGCCAAGACACTTTTGGAGAGTACAGAAATGGAGGTATGAATTCTTCCAAATCCCTCACAAGTTGGTTTTTATAAATTGATTTGTTGGCAAAATGGGATAGGACTTGTTAACCTGCTTGGAACCATGTAATGACTCAAAACTCAAGATTGAACAAACTTAAAACCCATAAAACTTGAATGCTTCTTTAATCATTAGTGCCCAAATGGTTTAATTTTAAATTATCATAGTTATTGAGTTTTTATTGCTGCTAACTTTTGGTAATATGCGAATTAATTGGTCAATATTTATTAAGTTATTCTTCAACCCAAGACATTTTTACTATTCATTAATTTTAAATTGTCAACATTGTAAAATGTTAAATTGAAACAATATTAACAATCAGTTCTAAATATCATGTTGTTGAATTTCTTATAATTTCTAAACATTAAAGTTCTGCCGGTAAATTTACTCGTTTAATAGTATTCTTCTTAAGTTAGCATTTGCTTTATGAACAGAATTTTGTTCTCCTAATAATCTCCACTATTCAATGCTGCAATGCAAAATTTGCCTATATTCCTCTATCTAATGTTAATGCCTGTAATTTACGAGCACAAAAAAGAAAGTTAAATATAAGAAATTCTTAAAATTTTGAAATAAATATTGAAAATCGATGAATAAAAGGGAGAATAAAAGTACACAAAAATACTATATATTTATTTTAAATTTCAATTTTGTTCTTTTACATGTTGTCATAAATTTTTTAGACAATCAATGATGAATGTTTGACATTGATTATGAAAAACATTATTATTAATGCATTGAACTTTATAGAAAATGGCAATAGCTTATATGAATCTCAGATTCAAAACCTGCTCAAATGTACACACCTTGAAGGCTTGAACCCAAATAGTCCAAACATGATGTGCTTAACCCAGCAGATCCAAAGCATAAGGGAACCTAATGGGTCTGAGCTTGAATTGGTTGGATCTGAGATGACTCTGACCCGAATTAACTTGAGGAGGACAACTTTACTTGAGAACACCTGATTCCCACCTCCATGTATTCACTTGGAGTTTGAATTATGTACATTTTAAAGCTATCTGAGATATCGACTCTTTCAATGGTATTTCTTGAGTTGCAGGAAGATGATGTCAGGTCATCAGGGTCCTCTTCTCCAGAGTCAACAGGATCAGTTGAAACTTCCATATCGTCTCACTTTGGTGGAATGAACTATCCTTCACTCTTCAGTTCACGACCAACTACTTATGGGGCTTCACAACCTTCAGTATGTATAATACAATCAACATTCTTGGTTAATGTTGTGGATTGTCAATTTAGGAGAATGGTTTTCTTTTATAAGATAACTCAGTCTTCTGACATGCTTGGCTATGTTTCCTTTCATTTACTCATACCAGTTTCTCAGAGGGATGGGTTACCTATTAACTTTAAGCAGCGCACTTCTTGTTTTATTTATTTTTCATGGATTGATTAGGAAGTACTATCTGTTGATTATAAACTGATGATTCCCTCTCCTATGGGCATGCCGTTATTTTGCTATTAAGGTAACTGTTTTATTTGAGGGGGAAAAAGGCATATGTTCTATTTTAATGGGCCTAAATTAAATTTTGCATTTATTATTAAGTGGACTTTTAATGAGCCATTTTTTTTCCCATCTATATAATCATTTTAAGGCTGTTAAAAGTGTGATGTTTGTTGTCTTAGTGGAAAGCTAAGTGCTGCTTAATCAAATTGCTAGGTTGTGTGATGTAAATGCCTAGGAGGGTGAATGCTTGTTTTGAATTTTTTTACTAAGCGTGGTTTTCCTGTTGGTTATTCTCTTTAACGGCATATGGTATGGCTACTAGCCATGTGCATGGTGAGAGTACCTAGCAGGTCCCTCTAATAGAGGGACTAGTTCAAATTAGTCCCTATACTTTTAAATGGATCAATTTAGTCCTTGTACTAGTAAAAAGATTTAAATAAGGTCAAATTTTAACGAAGTTAACATTTACCGTTTAATAGGGTTTATGCTTTTAGAGCTTTTATGGTTCTGCAAATGAGAAATAATTTTCATGTCATTTTTTAAACAATATATGTTAACTCTATCAAAATTTAGCTTTATTTGATTAGTTTTGCTAGTACAAGGATTAATTGATTGATTTACTGGTAGGGACTGATTTGAACCAGCTCTTATAATAAAGGGACTTGACAAGTACTTTCACCCATCATGCATACTAGAAATTTAAGCATTTGTTTTAACTTGAGCGCTTGCTTCCTATGAAAGATCCTATCTCATGGTACTACTCTAATTAGTTGTAACGGACCGCCAGTTGATTATATGGTGCATTTTTAACGAGTAAATTATTTGTTTAATAGTGCTTGCACATGTTCCTTGCACATGGGGCTTTTTTTCTCTAGAAGCAAGAGTTGTTTTTCATTAATTATTAACAAAGTGAACAAAAATGTTTACTGTTGTTTGTGGTAAATCTTATTTTACTTCTCTTTATCTCTTAATTTGTAATTTGGGCCCGGTTCAACTTTCTCTAGCAGGAGAGATCAGGTGGAAGTAGATTTAACCATCCTTCATCAATGCACGAGGGTTATGGTTCTCCAGTAAGTGTTCCTTGCCCATATGCAATTTGTTGTAGTATCTGCAGATTTATGTATTAGTACTGATTCATCATTCTCAGATTAGAGAAGAACCTCCACCCTATACATCACCTGAACGGTATGAGTCTTTTGAAAATCCCTTAGCTGGCCGCGGGTCCCATAGTTTTGAATCCCAGGATGATGATCGCATGTCTTCTCGAAATCCCCAATTTGGGACTGCCTTGTATGATTTTACTGCAGGTGGAGATGATGAGGTAAGTTTACTCTGCTAGTCGGGATTGTCTTAGAAATTAGAACAGGCGGTTCATTGTTCATAACCGATTTGCTAGCTTGCCTTTGGTTCAGCATTAACCTCTGGTTTTGATTTTTTTCAAATCATAAGAAAGTTGCAGTTATGAATTTTATTTATTATATTTTGGTAATATAGACGTTTAAGCAAATTAGGTTTCTTTTTCTATTATTATTATGTGATTAATAAGCATGGTGCTATAAGTAAATTATCTGAATGGGGTCGGGTGCTGTTAGCAATATTATGGAATGTGCTATATTGACTGGTCGATGGTGTAGTCAAGGTTGGTTGTAATCTGTTGAAGTACAGTTGGCTTTTGGTTAAAGGTGGTTGTGGGAGGTTATTACTTAGGTATATATATGTTGTTGTAACTGATGTAAAGATAAGTTTTTGCTGGCTATTCTCTTCAATGAAATCTGATTCATTCTTCCATCTCTTTCCAGTTTCCTCTTAACAACTTAGCTTTCTTTCTTCGTTTGCTCGTCTCTTGTGGTTTGTCTCTTGTGGTTTTTCAAGAGGTGCCTATGCGCTGATGACTGATCCTGATTTCCTTGATTGCAGTTGAGCTTAACAACTGGAGAAGAGGTTGAGATTGAGTATGAAGTTGATGGATGGTTCTATGTAAGTACCATAAAATATGGTTGCAAATTTGGGATACAATCATGCTTAATTTATTATGTATCTAATTTTGTTGGGTGAAAGCACCTGTGTCCGATTCATCCTTATATGACATTTATACGCGAGTCTTTCTCTTTTGTGGTAAAGCCAGCCCCCAATGAAGCAAACTATTACTATGTAGTAGGTCTAATGAACTAACACACACTCTATGCTTTGTTGCAGGTGAAGAAAAAACGGCCTGGAAGGGATGGTAAAATGGCTGGGTTGGTCCCTGTTCTTTATGTCAGTCAGAGTTAAAAGTTTGGATATTTCTTAATAGAAGCTTCTGTCTTGGGCTCGTCTCATCTCAGCTTGGATAATTCTAATATCCTCCTTTTTGTGAAGTTTTATGTTACCAGTCTTTTCCCCCGCATATGATACCCGATAGGATAAACATGACAAGAAAATCGGCAGTTTATTGTGCTTTTGCTGGGTTATTATTTTTTTATTGGTTTCACGAATCATGGAAGCATTTAGTTGGACTTTTCTTGTGCGTGTTCTGGTTTTAGAGAGAGAGAGAATAACATGTTTGCTATTTTGGAAATTGAATTTGAATTAGATAACATGCAGAGAGTTAGGGATTGCATTTCAATTGTAGCAGTACAAATTATTTATGCTCGTTATCAAATGCAGCGGAATTTGTCATACATCGAATTTGTTGTACAAACGAGTTTTTAGTTATATTTATAGTTTGTCGAACTAGTTAGGTTATCGCTTTGTTAACTGATTTGAACAGTTCAATTAAATAAATTGTTAAAAAATATTAAAAATCAGTTCAATGTATGGTCCTTTGGTTCAGTTAGATTGTATTGGTTCGTTGCTCAACAGCTCTAAAGCTTCTCTTTGAATCGCTATTTCAGTTGGTATTTAAATCTGGTCAGTTTAGTTAACCACGCATGAAGGAGACACTGGTTAGAACGGGTGCGTCATATTAAGATGATTGATTAAAATGTGAATGTTAAGATATTGAAATCCATAAGAGTAGTAACTCATTACATGTTATTTGTAATATTTATAATTTTTTTTATGAAAATATAGTGAAGCTTTAGTTGAAATGATTAAGTTTAAATTATAATTTTTTTGTCCAAAGTCCAAATCTTCGTAATATCATTTTATTAAATAACATGAAAAGATACTTTTATAATAATATTTGTTACTTTATGTTATAGATTTTTAGGGATTAGGGTTTAATAATAGGATTTTATTTTCTTTTATTTCTTTATTTATACTATATCGACTTTTGTAAATAGTTTAACTGTAGAAATGAAATAGATGTGACTTTTTATTAGTATGTTCTCTTATTTCGTTCTTTTCTTTCTATTCGTTATCATGGCAACAAAGCCTGGTTAGCTTAATTTAGTGAGTCGGGTTTCATTGTTTTGATTGCGAACCGTTTGGATATTTTTTTCGAGGTTTTTGTTTGGTAAACATTGTCAGTACAAAGAGGTGTGCCATCATCTCCATTGACGATCTGCACTTTCTAGTTATTAGAGGACACAGGTCGCCTGTAGATTTGTAGGCTTACTTACACACCAACATATGGGCGTGTGGAACGTCATTCGCCACTAGCTTTCGTCCCTGATGTCAACTCCCTTGTCTAACTTTAACCAGTGACCGGTTGTTTGATCGCAGGAGATTTCGTGGGTTGATTGTTTAATTTTTTAGATTTGGTACTGTTTGAGTCTACTATTTGCGTGCATTGTTCACAGGTACTATCTGGATTCATTGTTTAAGTACTATTTTGGGTTGTTTGAAGTATTTCTTTTTGTGGGTTTCATCATCTTTCATCATATCATGGGCCCCTTTGCTTTGTTTGCGGATTTAGGAAAGTCTAATGATTATTTTCTCCTAGTCTCAGCCAGTAAACTTACCAAAGACTTGCTCCATGTTATTTTTTCCTAATCATTGTATTTTATAGGATCTTATGATGAAGTGTACTATTTGTAAAAGATATGTATCTAATGGCTTTTATATTTTTGACTCATTTTGATTGAAGCACAATGCCGATTGAGGCATCTTTTTCTTTCTTTGTTGAGGAAGCTATGTCCACAATTTCAAGACCTATTTTCACTAGAATGAAAAGCATGTCACTTTGCGAAGCACTAATGGAGTCTTTTAAGATCAAGATCTAAGAAACGAGCTAGTTTAGCTTTTAAGTTAGTACGCTCAGATGTTTGGGGACCATGATCAGTAGTATCTAAATATGTATTTAGATATTTTATTACATTTGTAGATGATTATTTTTTAATGATATGGATATATTTCATAAAAAATCAGTTAAAGGTATTTTCTCATTTTTATTATTTTTGTGCTAAGATAAGAACTCAATTTAGTGTGCCTGACAAAACTCAATTTAGTGTGCCTGACAAGTAAATATATAATTCAAGTATTTATATATTTTATACATCACGAAATATCTTTAAAAACTTAGCTATTTATTATTTTAATAAATTATTA
This sequence comes from Gossypium australe, assembly GCA_005393395.2. Lineage (NCBI taxonomy): Eukaryota > Viridiplantae > Streptophyta > Magnoliopsida > Malvales > Malvaceae > Gossypium > Gossypium australe. The sequence goes on from CM016626.1 coordinate 202,571, forward strand.
TACATTAAAATTATATATTTTTACACAATGTTTAAATTAGTATGAGATAAACTATTGATATTACTAACAAATTTAGTTTTTAATGTTTATTTTTGTTAATTTGACATTAATTCTATTTAAAAATTATAAAAATAAAAATCAAAAGATGTTGGTGTGCGAGAATAAAATGAACTTATTAAGAAATTAACAAAAGTTTTTGAGGCGTGTATCAGTGCCATATTTTTAAGCTTTATTCACCTCTATATCTTTATGTGCAAAAGAGTTACCGGCAGATGAATCCTAAGAATATTATAAGCCCAATGACTGTATACGTTTTGCACTATTGAAAATAGCCCATTAAGCACTTAAGGGAATATAGTTTTTATAATGAATTTCTACAATAATTCTTTATAAAATAATTTAAGAATACAACAATGGTGGACGAATAGAAGGAAACTTTTGATATGTTTTTTTAGTGTCAGATAAATAAAATTTGACTCCTATTTATAAGAATTTTCATATTTCTTTAAAGGAATACAACTATTTAAATGGTTAGTCACATGTTTTAACAATATACATAATTATTTAATATATGTATCATTGAATAATAATAATTTATTGTTAATAATAAAGTGACATAACTTTTAAATTTAAAAGATATAATTCATTACTATGAAATGCAATAACTATTTATTAATAATCAAGTGATATAATTTTTGATTACTTAATAATTAAATACTATATATATTTTAAAAATATTCCAACACATACATGCAAATATAACATATAATAAGCAAATAAAATCCTAAAATTTTACATAACACTAAGATATAATTAGCACAAATAAAAAAATGAACCGAAATAAAAAAGTGTTACTTTTTTTCAAATGTTTTAGTAGATGAATTAAAAATAAATTAAATACAATAAAAAATTTAATTTCGAAGATTTTTTAAATTTTTTATTAAAATATAAAAAGATAAAAAATTATTATTATTATTATTATTATTAATAAATTTTCAAAGTTTTAGATAATAGTATAGATAGATGTAAATAAATCAAAAACGGATATTGTTTTGTCTAGCTGCTTTGCGTTTTCCACATTTCAGTCTACTGTCTTCCTCACCTAAAAATAACATTTATGGGAATGCCTTGTGGGTTTTGTTGAAGGTTTAGAGCATGTTGATGTCGGGTTTTACAAATTTTCTTACTAAATGACCACTTCCACGGTGTACTTCTGCCACAATTTAAAGCTACCCCTAACCTCCTTATTCTCTGTCGCTTGGCGTAATCAACCTAGTTTTTTTGTTCGATTCAGTTGCAAACGAAAACGGTTTTGTGGGTTCGTCGCAAATGCGGAAAACGACAATAACGAATATTCTAGGAAAAGGAAAACAAGCTGGTGGGGAAGGTTCTTTTTCGAGGATGAAGGTAATTGGCTTGGTCTCAAGGACGATGACATGGTGGAGGAAGTTGGGGATGTGTTGTCAGATTCGGAGGAGGATGAGGACTTGTTAGGGGGAGGCAAATTTGAGGCATGGAAGAGGAGGGCTGAGGCCATAATCGAGTTGAGGGAAGCGCAAGAAGATATGAGGAATGAGGAGAGCAGAAGATGGGAAGATTGGGTTGTTGTTGCGGATGGGGATGATAACAAGCTTGGTTCTGCAAATGACTGGGATGATGGTGGCGGTGGAGGTGGCCTTGGCCTTGGCGTTGGGGAGGAAAACGGAAACGGTTTGGTTCGGTCTGTCAGAGATTTGGTTATTGGGAGGGGAGATGAGGATGTCTTGTACGAGGATCGTGTTTTTCGATATGCCTCCTTCAATTCGGCAAGTTATTTTCGAATTAGTGTAGATCTTTTAGTTTACACCCTTTCTTTGGTAGACTTAATAGTTAATAATCCATCAATTAAATTGTAGGTGAACAGGACAGAGTTGTTAAAATATTAACTACCATGATCTAGGTGAACAGGACAGAGTTGTTAAAATATTAATCCTATACAAGTTATGGAAGTGCTTAGTTCTACACTAGTGTATAGAAATTATGAAAGTGAATCTCTTTTTATATATTGTCTAACTCTACATTGTTTTAGTTTGCTCACCAAGATTCTATGGGTTTTAAATGTATTTGCTTATATGAAATTTTCAAGTGTATTTTCTTATAATTAAGTTGTTTTGAGTACTTATGACCAAGGGCAAAGCTGTTCATACATTTTTTTGGGGTGACAGGCTAAGTTTTTGGCAGCGCTGTTAATTGTACCCTTGGCCTTGGATTTTGTGGTTCATGACTTTGTTCTTATGCCGTTTTTGGACAGGTTAATCTCAGCCAACACTCTCTTTCTTTTAATAATTATAAAGTAAATTTAAATGATATGTGCTTTTCTGAAATGGCTGGAACAATCATAAGAGGCTTTACCTTGAACAGATATGTGAAGACTGTGCCATTGGCAGCAGAGATTCTCGATGTCAGAAGAAATCAAAAGCTTGAAATGGTTAAGCAACTACAGGTTGAAAAAGCAAGGTTCCGTTTTGAGGTGGAGATAGGTAAATCTCCTCCTCTTTCAGACGAAGAACTTTGGTGGGAATTGCGGCGTAAAGCGTAAGATTGATATTGCTTTATGCTCCTCTATTAAGCTTTAATTCATTGGCGCTTTCTGCTTATGGCTATTTTTATGTCTCTTTCGCTCTCTCTGTTCCATTCTCTCTCTGGCTTAATTTAAAATATTCAATTAATGAGGAAAATGTTCATTTGTAAAAAAAGCTAAAGCTAATTAAATGTGTTAAAGATTGTGTGCTATGATCCTATACCCTAGACCTCTGATCACTTATAGCTCTGAAACACTTATAGAAGCAACTTTTTATTAACCCTATTGCTTTTTGAGCCAAATACTTTTTTCTATAGCCAATGTCTAGAACTCTTTTAGAGATCTATTTTAGAAACAAACGTGTTCTTTGTTTCACATCAATCAATATTCTAATTTCTAAATATATTGATCTGATAACTAATGGTTAATTTGCTAATCTTGATGCTTTCAAAGTAAAACCTCTATACCAATCCTTGGTTTGTCGTGTGAATGATGTTGATTGGGGAAGAGAAATGTAGCAATAAAAAGAATTAGGGCTGAACAAACAAATAGGTAAGAATATGGAACTCTAAAAAACTTTGAATAATCATTATGGCTGTAATGCCTACAACTTATTTATATAGGATTTCTTTCTTGCAAGTAAAGTTTCTAGGCTTTCTTGCAAATAAAGTTTTATTCCTAACCCTAGCCGTCTATAATATATCTAATACTTAAAATAAATATTATGAAACTTAAAATAAATATTATGAAATAAACTGAAATAACTAGGGCCTAATTGCTACTTAAGTCCTTCCTCATTTAGTAATTAAGCTATTTGATCACCTAAATGCAATAATTACTATGTTTTGCACCTTTTTCAATTTAGTCCTTTTTCCTTAATTAGCTATCTAAACGATAAAATTTCTTAACCAAAAATTAATACGACTCTAATGACTCCATAAATATTCTATAAATAATATTTACGGGCCGACGTAACGGAAATTTGTGGACCCGAAACTACTATTCCGTCACCACTGAAAAACAGGCTGTTACAGATCAATTTTGAGCAAATAAAAGTGGAGGGTGCTTAATCTGCACAAATCAATAAATACGAAGTTATCCTTAGAATTTAATCTTTTCAAAAATATTTAAATAATTGATTTAATTATGATATTTAAAATGTAAAAAGAATAAACTAGAAATGGTTATAGACTTTTGTACAAATAGAAAATGTTAATTGATATAATTTTGTTATATGTTTTTAAAATATAAATAATATAAACATTTATCTATGAGGTTATTTATTTGCAAAATTGTTAATGTGGGCAGAATTTTAGTGTCATTTTGTGTTTTTATGTTGGTATTTGTTACGGTCCCTAGTTACGGATTGAGTTACTAGGCGATCTGTAGGGAAATCGTTTGACTTAGCGGAACTTTTCCCCATGTTTCTTCCGCATGGATGACCTATAGTGAACAAGTGAAACTCGCTGAAGGGAATTCCAGACTTTAGACTCGTTGAGAGAGAGTCATAATTCTCTTAACTTTTAAACTAACTTCTGACTTAACTTTATTCTTCCAAATTGGTCTCTTTAAATAGAGGTTACATATTTGAAATAAAAATAAATCTTCCAACTAAGGAAGGACTCCTAATAATATAAAATCTACTTATTGAATTAAATATCTAATAGTATTAAAACTCCTAATACTTCTCAATCTCCAAATAAAATTATAATAATCTAATAATACTTATTTTAATTATATTATAATTATTTGACGTCTAACATTACTCCCCTCCTGGAAAAAGAGCTTGTCCACAAGCTCAAGATTGAATAGCTTGTGCATTTTTTTGGCCCCTTATGGCATGCAAGGATATTTCAGTTTCCCTACACTCCTTGATTTTGCGAAACATTGTCCCTTCATTTTGCCATCTCTGCATGAGTCAACTTTTTTAACGAGGGTCTATATTGCTAGCACTCTGAATCTTTTGCCAATGCCCATCTCCCATTTGAATTGACTTTTGAGCTGCAATAGTTGTTACGGTAGAAGTTCCCCTTGAGTCTGAAACCGTATTTTGCCATGATGCTTTACGAAGGCTAACAGATTCGATCAACTGTGTCTTTTTCTCAAAAGTTCTTGCCAAATTCATAGCTTGAATCAAGTTTGGAGGTTTTTGCATCTCAACATCTTACCCAATTGAGCTGACAGCCCTGTGGTAAATATGTCAATTTGTTGGTCTACTTGTACAAATTTAGCATAGACTAACAACTATTGGAATTGGCATTGGTATTCCACTACTATTCCTGTCTGTTTCAATTCGATCAATTCTCCCAAAGGGTTATCTTGCAATGGTGGCCCAAATCTGATTGTACAATACTCCTTTAATGTAACCCATGAAAGATCAGGTTCCTCTTTTTCTATCTGATAAAACCATAATTGAGCTTCTCCCATCATGTGAAAAGCTTCTAGACTCACCTTATCCATCTTAGCTGTTCGCTGATTTGCGAAAAATTGTTCACATCGGTGTAACCAAATTAAGGGGTCCTCTATACCATTAAAAGTTGGAAAATCCAGCTTAGTGTATCATGGCACCATATCTGACCCTCCCTTCTGATCTGGTTGGTTGTCTTGCCGGTAAGGATGATTCCCAATCTGGTTAATACTCTTGGTACCTCATTTAGACTCCTTTTCATGGTTTCGGTTGAGATTAGCCAGTTCTTGTAATTGCAATGACAGTTGTTGCAATTGGCTACCCAATTTGGTCTCTAGTTCTGTGACACTTTCAGCCATTCGGGTTTCAACTTCCACCATTCTTGTTGCAACTTCTTCTCTGATGCTTGAATCGCCCATGGTGTCTGGCTCTAATCCAAATTGTTACGGTCCCTAGTTATGGATCAAGTCATCGGACAATTTGTAGGGAAATCATTTGACTTAGCGGGGCTTTTCCCTTGTTTCTTCCGCATGAATGACCTATAGTGAACAAGTGGAACTCGTCGAAGGGAATTCTAGACCTTAGGCTCCTTGAGAGAGTCTTAAATCTCTTAACTTTAAAACTAAATTCTAGTTCAAATAAAAATAAATCTTTCAGACTCCTAATAATATAAAACCTCCTAATTGAATTAAATAGCTCAGCTAAGGAAAACTCCTAATACTTCTCAATCTCCTAATAAACTAATCTAATAATACTTATTATAATTATGACGTCTAACAGTATTCATCTCTATAATTTATCTAGTTGAATTTTGAAATAAAAATCAACCATTTCCTTTTTTTTTTTTTCTTTTTCTCCTTAGTCCTTACCCCCTGGATTAGCACCAGTTAGCAGAATAGATTATTGAATAGGGTTGTAAATGAACTGAGCTTGAATGAGAGGACTTATGTTCATGTTTGTTTGTTTACTTTATGCTTGTTCGTGTTCATTAATGTTTGTTAAGATTTTCAAATTTGTGTTTGTGTTAATTCATTTAAAATTTCGTGTTCATATTTTTCAGTTTAAATTAAATGAACTTGTTCATGAATACTTAATGAATATATTCAAGTATATTAATTGAACATGTTCATGAATTTATAATCGAATATGTTTGTGAATAAGTAACACTATTAATGAACAAAAATGAAACTTAACCAAACAAACAAATCAAAATAAATATATTTCTTATTTTATGAAATAATCAAACATAAATATTAATAATTATATTATAATAAATAAAATACAAACACATAATAATATTATTATATAGCAATTGAACAATAAACCAGTTTTATATGATTAATTAAACAAGCTTTAAACAATTCATAAATGAGCTTGCTATTAAATGTAAATGAACTGAAAATGCTTTTTTCTTAGGGTCCGTTTGTTTACATGTAAAAGGTTTTACGGAAAATATTTTCTGCATTTTCCTGTGTTTGTTTCACAGAAAATAGTTTGATCAACGAAAAATGACTTAGGTCAAGGTAAAATAAGCTCTTTTCCCTGTAAAATGACTTACCATTTTGAAAAGCGTAAGTCATTTTCCGGAAAAGAGTTCATCTATAGATAATTTTATTTTTATATAAAAATTAACTTAAATCAAACTTAATATTATTATATTGATAATAAATTTTATTTTATTTTTAAAATATTTAAAATATTATATTTTTCAATATTGTAAAACATACATATTTAATTATTTATATTTAGTCATATAAATAAATTATAATAAATATAATTTATTATTTTAATAAATTATTTAATATTTCAATTTTATTTTAATAATAAATTTTAAAAATAATAATTTTAAATAATATTATTCACATACTATTGAAAATATTCAATATTAATATTTTAATAATAAATATTTATTACAATTATAAATATATTAATAATAAATGTTTTGTAGTATAAAGGTTAAAATATGTCATAAGTCCATGTTCACTTCGCAGATTTGTAATTTAGTCTTTATACTTTTATTTTCAAGAATTTAGTCCCTTTACTTTTCAAATTTGAAAATCAAGTCAAATTGTTGACATCGTTAATTTTTTTTGTCAATTTTGTTGATGTTACATTTTTAAATAAAAAATAGTCACTTAGTAGTCATGTAAGTAAAAAATGACATTGTAATGAATCTTAATTTAACATAATATTTTTAATATATACAAAAACAATGTAAAATATAAATTTATAGATAAAAATAAATTCAATTAAACAGTGAAAAAATAAGAAAATCTCAAATATATGTTTGTTTAATTGAAAACAACTTTTATGAAATATTTTTAAGAAATCTACCAAACAACAGAAAATATTTTACATAGATTCCTCCAAACACCAGAAAATATTAGCTTTTCCAGAAAAGTAAATCATTTTCCGGAAGTCATTTTCAATGAAACAAACGGAGCCTAATGTTTGGTTTATTTAATAAACAAGTCACTAAACTTGTAATTATGCATATTCGTTTGGTGTATCAATTTTGTGAGGCATGGTTTTGTGATTATTTAGATTCAGCCTTTCTGTTTTTGGTGAAGTTTTTCATTGAAATTTGGGTATTCAGCTTCATCTCTTTTATACTCGAATGTTTCTGGAGTTGTTTCCTTCATAATGATAAAAAAATTCCACCTAATACAGTTTGACCTATTGAGATGTTTAAAATCCATTGAAGGCCTTCCTACATTATTGCAATTTGATTTGGCATTATCTTATATATAAGAAGGCCATGCTGCAATTATCTTGCCAAGTGTGCTTTAGAAAATTATACTTTCCCTGCGACATAATTTCCTCATGCCTTATTCAAACTAAATTTGGCTGTCCTGTTAACAAAAACCTTCAACAGGTTAGACTTACGAGATGAGTTCAGATTAGAGAACCGTAAAGCATTTGCCAACATATGGTCAGATATGGTATTTGGCATTTCACTGTTCCTTGTCTTACACCTCAATCAAAGTAAGGTAAATATCCCTTCACAGTTTCTACATGATGGTTTTCCCACATCTAATTTTACTGTTTTGGTTTATTACAAATAAAATATTTTCTACACAATCTGGCAATCAATTTGGGGATTCATTATCTTTTATCAATAAACATAGGCAACATTCTTTTCTGCATAAGTTTGCAATATTCTCTTTTTACCCAAAAATACTGCTTCCTTTAGATTTACAAATTATTATAAATTGGTAACTCTGCACCAACACTGGCACTTGATTAAAGCTGTAGCATGTGGAGATGTGGAACAAAGATCGACAAAGTTCCTCTTTTTTTCATTAAAAAATGTTCTGAAAATGTTGTTTCTCCTTTATTCTTATTTCTCAATAGAAAGGAATTTTTTTTGAAGTTTAGCCAGGTTAAGATATACTTTTTGTGACATAAAAATCCAGTGGAAAAGATATAATTTTAGATGGAACCAGGGGTTTGGATTTCCATTAAAGGTGCTGTTTCTCTCTTAATCAATTTACTGATAGGATATTATTATTTTCATCATCATCATCATCACCATCTAAACACATACTTCCTAGGTCCCAAAACCAGTCACATTTTGATTCTTATGGGTAAATTTGTTTGACTTTATCCTCTTATTATTTTATATTCATCATTTATAAAATTACAACAAAAAAAAAGATCTTTTAAAAGTTTTGACTGAATTTGTTACTAAAACTATATTTTATAGAACTTAATTCATTAAAATGTTAAAAATGATAGATTTTAATTTTAGAAAATTTAACAAAAGGAAAAGTCATTTGTGATAATTTAATTGGGATAGAGATAAGTTTTCGTTGATTTATATTGTATAGAAGCATGTCAAACATATAGAGCATGTTTGGTTTCTTGTAATCCCTATTCAATACAGTTCTTATTAGGTGGAGTTCATCTGTATATTTGTTTGGTTTAACCTTTTCGCCAAAAGAGTCATCCCTTGTTCCAAGACTATTCGTTGAATGGCGTGATTAGCCATTTAGAGACCCTCCCTTTGAATGGCTATTCGGCTATAGATTTTCTTTTTTTTGGTCAAAATTGCCCTTTTTACAAATCTTTTGCAGTCTCCCTTTTGATCAAGAAAAACATAATTCTTGTCTTTTATTAAGACCTGTTGTCCTTTCATATATATATTTTCATGATAATACATCAAACACAGTAGCATAACAACCCAAGGATCACTTTTTTTATACTTTATATTGATGACATATTATGACGTGAGATGACAAAGAAGAGATGGCTTAGTTAAAGAAACAATTGACTCAGGAATTTGAAATTAAGGATTTGGGGAAATTGCAATATTTCCTCGAAATTAAAGTTGTTAGATCAAGAAAAATAATCTTCATCTCCCATCTCTTGACAAAAATAGGTATGATAGTTGCAAACTATCAAAATCACCTATTGGAAGCCATCAAAAGCTGCAACCAAAGATTGAAGAATCTGTGAATAGTGAGAGATATCAGAGATTGGTTGGACAACTAATTTCTCTCACACACACTAGATCAAATATAACATATGCAGTCAGTTTGATAAGCTAGTTCAGGCATGATGATCGAGAATCTCATATGCATGTCATTTTTTACATTTTATGTTATCTAAAATCTGCCCCAAGAAAGGGTCTCCTTTTCTCCAAGCATGGTCACCTTCGGAGTGAGGCCTTTAAAGATGCAGGTTGGGTTGGATCTTCTAATTATAAGAAATCTACCTTTAGATATTACACATTTGTAGGAGAAAACCTTGTTATTTGGAGTAGCAAGATGCAAAGTGTAGCTGATCAATCATGTGTGGAAGTAGAGTATAGGGTTACGGCTTAGGGTATCTGTAAGCTTTTGTGGTTCATGGAAAGTATTGGAAGAATTAAATTTTTCATACCATCAGCATAACCAAAAATTTGTTGCAACATGATTGAACTAAACACATTTAAACTGATCGATACTTTATCCAAGAAAGTGAACCATCAATATCTTGAGTTTATTTCATTTGATATTCGACAAGCAATTAGATGACATTTTCACTAATGGACTTAGCAATAAGATCTATCATAATTTGGTTCGCATGTTGGGCATATGTGATTTTATGCACCAGCTTGAAGGGGAGTTTTGACCTATCAAAATCCACAACCTTATTAGAGAAAGATTGATAGACACAATCCTAAATCAACCTTCAAATTTATTTTTGACACTAGATAGATTAAAAATCAAAATATATTCATTACAAAACTCTATAATCTAGCAAACATAGGAGTGAGGTGGTGTTATTAATAAGGAAACCTTAGAGCTAAATGATTAGAGTACTGCAAACTCTTAAGAACTGCTATGGAACCTTTAATAACAAAACGTTTTATTCCTTAGGTGTGCCACTTTCAATAATGTTTTTTTTATGCAATGCCTATTTCTACCCTTAAGCCCCCCCCCCTCCAACCCTTAAATTGGATGGAAAATGCAGTTAAATGTGCTTAATCGACATTCTCCTTGTTGTTGCAATAGGAACTATGCCAATCAAGTTTAAGAGTTAAGACTCAATTGGCACTTACAATGTTAGTTTCTTATTTAAAAGAAGGTTGTAAAGTGAGCTTCTTGTCTTGATACCCATTATGTCTATCCCAGAAGCATCACATACTAGTTCCAAAATTCTAGATCCAATAATATAAGAGCCTCAATTAGTCTCTTCTTGGGATTCATGGTAAGGTATAGCAATTGGTTTAGTAAAAGTCAAAGCTAAACGCACTGCACTGGAACGCACTGTCCATCCAAAGGGCCCCTCAATCTCCAAGGCTTGTCGTTTTCATGGCTTGGTTTCTGTATATAGGAAAGTCCATAAAGATAAAGCCCACCTAAATACCAAATGAAATCCGATACAATAAACAGGCCCACAAGACCTATTTCCTAAAGTTCGGCAGACTGTTAGAGATAATTATTGAGCATTATATCTATATCCAGATAATTGTTATGTGTATATCCAGATTAGTGATTTGGTTATTTCTGTTGTTTAACGTTATGTCTATATCCAGATTATTGTTCTTGCAGAAGCATGCATGAGAATGTTACTTGCTTTTTGTATCATTCCATGCATCCTGGTTTTGTGTACTTTTACTAAGTGCATATTTCATCTAATTTTTCTCACAACCTTCTTCAGGTGGCTTTGCTGAAATTTGCAGGTTACAAAATAATAAGTAATATTTCAGATACTGGAAAGGCATTTCTCATTATACTGATTACAGACATTTTTTTAGGGTAATGTGCTTTTATATCGTAGGTTCAAGTGCTACTTATATATTTATATGTTTATGTACTGAGTTAATATTTAATGTTTTAAACAATAGTAGCTTCCATGAGAGAGAATATAATTAATGTTTTTTACTGCTTTAGATTAAATTTGCATTTTTTTAAAATCTATATATGTGTAAATATATATTGAGCAGTTTCCTGTATCATTTGATAGACACATCCAAGTCTTAATCAGAAGAAACCAAAGTCATATTACCTGGAAATATAGATTAAAATTGGAAAATCAATTCGGAAATGAATTTCAATTGTTTGCTTTTGGTCCTCTATTCAAAATGGTCAAATGCCAAGAATTCTATTATGCTAATTAATTTTCTTATTGAAGGTTTCTCCTAATTTCATTTTCATCTTCTTGACCCCAAACTTGCTCTTGTTTACTAAAAAAACATAGTATAGAAAAGGTGAGTTTTGCAGTTCCTTTTTATTTCTATAGCATAGCTTATGACTGGCATATCTGCAGGTATCATTCTGAATCGGGTTGGCAGACTTTGCTTGAGATAATTGTTGAGCATTATGGACTCCAAGTTGATCAGTCTGCTATAACGATTTTTGTCTGCCTGATTCCGGTTGTTATTGATGCTTGTGTGAAGCTTTGGGTAAGTTTACAAAATCCTTGCATTTATTTTTACTAGAAAATCATGGAATTATATTCATTTTAGTTTCGTGAACATGGAATTGTATTCAAATTGAAATGATTGGATATAAAGATTTTATACGGCAAGGTACTACTATTCTTGGGAAGTTTGACTTTCTAATTATATCTAGAAATCAGGAAACTGTTATCTACGAATTTACAGCTAATCTCCTATAAGTAGAAAAATAAATCTGACTAAAGTTACTGTTATTCACAGGATATTTGGATTCAATCAATCCATAATTTCCAATACTTCCCCTCAAGCTGGGGAGTTCATATTTTCCATCCCTAGCTTGCTCCAATCCTTTGAAATGTTGAACCTGTCAATCCTTTAGTTTAGACATCTGCTAATTGACTCTATAGAAATATGGGGAATGCAAATTAATCCGCCTTTAAGTTTCTCTTTATGAAATTCTGTCAACTTCCACGTGTTTAGTTCTGTCGTGCTGAACTGAGTTATGAGCTGTTCTGATTGCATACTTATTATCACAATAAAGATTCATTAGGGTCTCTCATTTAACTTCTAGTCTTCTAGGATAATCTTTAGCCATAACAACTCACAAGTCGTCAGCTGGTTCTCTTTCCATATTCATAGTGTATGATTTGGCTCAATACGCATCTTGTAGTCTACAATTGAGTTTACTTGTTTCTTTTAGCAATCAAGAACATGTTTTTGCTGTGAAACAAAGGTTCCTCCTTCCTTGGACCGAGCTACTTCTAGTTTTTCCAATAGCCTCTATTTTGAACTTTTTTCTAGATACTTTTGAAGAGCTTCTTTTTCATTTGGATCGTTCCTGTTTACTATAAAATCTTCTGTATAGACTATCAACACCATGACTTCCCCCAAAGCCAAATGGTTGACAAATAGTGTAAGATCTGTTTGAATCTATTGGTACTTCACATTCAATACCATTACTATGTTCATCCTCGCCACTGGTGCAAAAATCTCTTAACAATCCATCTGGTCGATCTGTGTATTTCCCATAGCTATTGGTCTTGTTTTATACCTCTCTGTGGATCTATCCAACTTATACTGTACTTTCATTGTTTGATTCTCTGTGTATTTCCCATAGCTATTAGTCTTTCCAATTGAAAAATCCACTAGTTCCTATGTTTGATTCTTCCCCAAAGCCCCTCATGGCATACTTTCATTGATGATTTTTCAAAGGACACAAAATGAGATAAAGCCTGTTGCATGCACTTTCTAACACCTTTTCTTGTTGCTATGGGCAAATCGAAGTCAAGAACAGTAGGTGATACCGTAAGAGTTACCTAATTCCCATGTGATGGTTCATTTTCTTGAACTTGAATAAGATCGATCGTAAGCTTTGTCCTTCTTGAGTAGACTTGTAGTGGTTTTGGATATAGGTTCTATTGACTTTGATAGTTCTTTAAAAAGATTAGGCGATGATTCATTATGCTAGTGTTACATAAATGGGTTCAGAAGCTACTTACCCTATCTGAGTAGATGAATGTCCTATGAAAACACACTTGACAGCTCTAGGATCTAGCTCGGTCTAGCCATGACAGTAAACACGAACAAATGTTCCTCATTCGAAAACTTAGGAGTTTAAACTTAGTTGATCTAAAAAATATTGAACTGTCATTGGGTTTCTTCAATTAAGGATTTGAGATGGGATACAATTTACTAGGAGATAACATAGTGGATATCTTCCCCAAAAGATTTTCAGAACATTCTTTTGAAACAAAAGAGCATAAAAATAGACTAAAAGGATGAGCATTTTCTCTTTTGGCTTCCCCATTTTGTTAGGGTGTGTCAACAGATGGAAATTCATGAATAGTTATTGTCTCAAAACTGAAGAGATGCCAAAAACTGAAACGGACTGAATGGAGGTGCCAGAAACTAAAAAGAGAAATTCCAATTAAGTCTTGTATTTTTTATGAGAAAAGTACATACATATTTACTGTACGTAACTCTAAGCCTTAAAATCTAAATATAAGCTATAAACCCAATCCCTGATTAAAACTTCAAAAAACAAGTGATGAATTAGTAGGAATAGCTTAGGAAAAATTCGGTAATATAGATTGAAAATTAGAAAAACATAGGGTGAAAATAACAGTAAAAAGTCTTAAAATTCAGCAATTAAGGAAACCATTGTGGTTTGAACCAGATTGGTCGGCTGGGGTATCAGTCGGAGAGTGGCATCATACTGGTTGAACCAAGCTAAAAAACCAATTTAACTGGCACTCGAATCGGATTTTTTATTATTTTATAAATTTTTTTAGTGATATTTATTTGAACTGTATGAACTGGTAGCCTGACTGGTTTGAGCACCAGTCTAGTTCTGAAAACTGACACTGTTGAAGCACCCAAAAAATTCAACAATCAAAGCTGAGAAGAAAATATCTCAAAAGAAAAAAAGTTAATTAACAATTTGACTCTGATACCATGTTGGAAACTGAAAAGAGATGTCAGAAACTGAGAATAATTGGGAGGTTTCAGAAACTGAAAAGAGATTCTGAATTGTCTTGTTTTTTTTATGTGTACATATCTATAGTAAATAACCTAGATAATTAGGAAAATAAACGAAATACATAATCAGAACAATATCTCAAAAAAAGCTGCTATATCTCCAAAAAATATGCTGCTAATATCTCCTAAAAACCTACCCGAATCCAGTTCCAGATTACAAGGAATAATTTAGTGAATGAATCCCTGAATTAAATCCTTTCATTCAAGGGATTCATTGTTACAATTTTCCCCCAGTTCCCTCTTTTTGGAAGTATGGAGACAAAATTTGATTCGTGTACTCCACCATTATCTGTCCTCAATCTCTTAATGCAAACTTTGAGTAGAGTTTTGATGGTTGTACGAAAAATAGGAAAAATGTTTTTCACGTCAATTTTTTGTTTTAGCAAATAAATCCTTGAAAGCTGAGTGCAATCAGGTGTGAAGTAGACAAACCAAGGAACCCTTCAAATGTTAGGAACTCAAGATAGACCCCAAATGTCATTGTGAATCAAAGAAAAAAGAGTAGTTCTTTCATTACTCAATGGAAAGGGAACAACACATTGGCGTTTAGCAAATTCAGTAGCATCATAATGAAAGTCGTTTATATTAACATATTCTTAAACGAGGATGGAAACATGACACTAAGGAAACTAAAGAGTATGTCAAGATGATGAAGCTGAACTTGGTATTTACTGGAATGAGAGTTTCTGGACAAAGCCCGAAGAAGACATGGAAATGTATCACTTTGGGCTCCTTATCATAGATATGGTTTAGTTCCTGTTAATATATATGCGTCTGCGTTCTACACTGGCTTCTTAACTTGAAAACTATCATGAAAGCTGAAGTATCAGAAATTGGCTAGTATGAATGATACTAGTAATTAAAAAGAAAACATTGCAATTTGTCATTTATCATCCTTGCTTCCTTCACATTCTTGTATTTTTGGTGCTTTTAAACTGTGTTAAAGAAAGAAAAGCATTGCAGTTTGTCATTTATCATCCTTGCTTCCCATGTATTTGTATAAATGGAACACATGGGTTTTATATGATTAAAGATCCGTGCATGTTCTAAATTCTCCCTTTTATCACAATTTTGGTGCAGTTGTTCAAGTTTCTTCCCAGGTTATCCCCAAGAGTTTCAAATATATTCCGGGAAATGAAACGCCATTAGTGATTCTTTTATTCTGGAATCTGGAGGGTCCTGTCATGATTTGGGGGAATAGAGTGTGACTGTTGTAATTTTTTTTGGATTTATCTTAAGTATTAGCTAATTGGGAAAATGAAGCTTAGCCTGGAGCTTATTTCCTTTTTATTATATACAATAATGCAAAGGAGTGGGTAACCCGAAAGAAAATGTAATTCGTATCATTATTATGACCAGTGATATGTCAGAGCTAGGCCTTGATTCTTGAACTTGAGCCTTCATTTGAGTTAATCTAAAATTGAACTGGTGAATCTGAGTTGATTTAAAATTTTGGCTTAAATACCAATTAAGTTCTGGTAAAATAATTAAAAATCATTTAAGCGCATAATTGAAACGGGTATCAATTGATCTTAATTCAAAGTTAGAAATTAGACTTTATTTACGTTTTAGTCCCTAAATTATACCCGTTTTTTAATATGGGTACTTAAACTTTTTTTTCCCAGTTAATATTTTTATCCAAATGTGGGCGTTAAAAAAATGAAAAACGAATTAGGTTAAAACACGTGTGCTATATTTTTCATGATATTTGGAATTTTATAAACAATTTCTAAACAAAATAAAAACAAATAAGAAAATTATTCAAATTATTATTATTATTATTATTATCATTTTCCAGTCAACCACTCTCCCTCTCAGCTCTCAACCTCCATCACCATTACAACCATCATCCATCATTTCCCATCTCTCTTAACATGAACAGACAGCTCCCTCTCCCTCTCCCTCTCCCACTCCTACCTTCACTCTCGTTCAAAGTCATCAACTAAAAATTACCTTGCTTCTCTCCCTCACTACTTTCTTAACCTTCATAATCCCACTTAATCCCACTTCTTAGTAGCAGCTTTTATTCCACCATAGAGTGCAGACCCATCATTCTCAGCATTTTTCATCACTTCATCTCACATCACAATTATCACTTTACCACCCCCTTCAACACCTACGGCAAACCAAAGCCAAGCAATACCATTCCAATTCCAAGCAGAACCACCAATATGTAAAATGCGTTAATGGTGGACGACTAATATACCAAAAATGGGGGTTGATCTGACGGTGGAAGAGGGAGATTGGAGAAAGTTAGGACAAATTTTATTTTAGCTCTAGGAAAATTGGTGATGATTTTTATGAAATGGAGGTTAGATTTAGAAAGAGATACAAAAACGAGTTGGGAGATGAGTTTTGGGCTTCACCGGCTACCGACGTCGATGGCTGACATGGCAATATAGGTGTGGCAGCGCGTGTTGGACACGGTGATTTTGGGTTCTGGTTTTTGAGACAGGGCATAGTAGAAGAGCTTATTAAAAATTATACAAATTAATTTTTTTATTTTTTCTTCAAAAATTTGTTATATGCAGACTAAACACGTGGCAAAATTTAGTTGATTTTCTTTTTTTAACTATGTTTATTTTTTGGACTAAATGAGATATTTTTAAGGAAAAATCTAGAAAATTTCTTGAATTTTGTACATGCTTCTCATGTAGGCTGTATATCCGCTTTTTTACAATTAGGTTCATTACCATGAAATCTTACTTTTTCTTCTAATTTTTTTTAAAAAATTTTATAGCCACTCAAAATAAGAAATAAAGTAGAATATAGAGAGTTAGAATATCATCTTAAAAGAAAAAAAAAAGTTTGAAGTGGAGGTAAAGACGGTTGAGATAAAAGTGAAGAGATTAAAGAAATAAGGTAAACACAACTAGAATCTTACTTGTTTTAATTAAGTTGTGAATTGTTGAGTCTAATAATGATGATATTAATTACTATATTAAGTATATGTTAAAGAGAAAAGATTAAAAGTGAGAAAAATAATTCAATCTTAAAAGATATAAAAATTTATAGAAGCAAGTAAGTGTATACATAGAGTGAGACATGTAAAAGATTGTTATGTGAAATGATATGGTAATGTTGTGAAAGTATACGATGAAACATGAGAAAGACAAGAACTAAATTGTAAAGTGTATGAAAGTGTATACGTCAAACAAAGTATTGTGTTAGAAAGTTTAAATGGAAAGTTGAGTGTTAATGGATTAATTATAAAGTAATGTTAAAGATGAAATTTTAGTAAATAATGAATTTTCATAATGATAGAGACTAAATCATAAACTTGAGAGATTTATAATTGAAATAAGATATGTTATGATAAAATTATATGTTAAAGATATATGAGTTTTAAGGATTAAATTGAATAAAATCAAAAGTATATTGACTACATATGTTTAAATGAAAATTAATGCAAAGAACCATGAAAAAGTAAACATTAACACTAAAATAGTTATTGGACAGCAATAGTGGTTTAACTTTGAAAATTTACCAAAAATTGTAGAAACTAATTTAGTGGTTGAATAAAATATGAAATTAAAGCTTAATGAGTCTAGTTTTGTATAAAAAAACTGTGTAAGCAATGGAAGTGTATATTGTGCGACATAATATTTTTGTGAGACAATGCCAGGATGATTTCGGATTTCCCTGTCCAAACTTTAAAAAATCATTATAAATTATACAAAAATGCTTAGGTGATGAAATTTATATGCCTAAGATCATAATGAGTCCTTTTTCAAGGGAAAAAAAAAGGTAAGATAATACGAGATTTTTACTGAAAGAGATTTTAATTTTAGTGAAGAAGAGTCAGAATTGCCTAGCAGCAGAAGAGGGAAGAATTTAAAGAATTTACTGTATTAATTGGCTTAATTAGAAATTCTAAAAAATTTACCATAAAAATTTCATCAAGTCTAGTTTCAAACACAAAAAGCGGATCCTAATTCCAAATCCTATATACCGAGATATAAATAATTTAGTGACTACCATTCAAATGGACAGCCTTGATAATAATATTTGTGTAATTGGAGAAACATTAATTAATGTCACATATAGACATGATATAATAAGAACCAAATATTCATGTATATATATAAACATTAAGGATGTGGAATGGAGAGGAGGAGGAGAAAATTAATAGGAGAATTTATAATGTAAGGTAATTATTGCAAATGAGCGATTTTGCTTATACATACATGAATTTTAAAAACATTGTTGAGACATTAAATGAATAATTGATATAAGATGAATTGAGGAAATCCTAATCGATAAATCATATGGTAAATGTTGATAATAAATACGGTATGCATAAAACCCCTAACCCGTAACCGTCGCCGATTTAGGGTTAAAGGCATTAGTGGACAAATCGGATCTTTTACGAACATTACACATCATAATTTAATAAATCAAATCAAAGTGTCCCTTAAATAGGTTTACGAGACCTTAAACATGCATTAGAAAGGGGTCGGGACTAAACCGAACACATACGAAAATTTTTGAAAATTACACATTTTTCAAAGCTACAGAGGTCACATGCCCGTGTGGGCAGGCCGTGTGCCTCACACGGCCTCAGACACGCCCGTGTGTCTAAGCCGTGGCAAAACAGGGCATACATACTGACTTGTCCACACGGCCTGAGACACGCCCTTGTGCCTCACCCGTGGTCGAAACTGACTTGTTTTTAAATGCAACCACGAGGGACACGGTCGAGCCACACGCCCGTGTTGTAACACCCCTAACCCGTAACTATCGTCGGTTTAGGGTTAAGAGGCATTACCAGACAATCAGAAACTTTTACGGACAATTCATAACTTAATTTGACAAATCACATCAAAGTGTCCCTTAAATAGGTCTTTGAGACCTTAATCATACTTTATGATAGGGTCGGGACTAAACCGAACACATACAGAAATTCTCTAAAATTTAATTTTTTTTCTAAGATACAGAGGTCACACGCCCGTGTGCCTCCCACAGCCTCAGACATGCCCATGTGTCTAAGTCATGTCAAAACAAGGCATACATACTGACTTGTCCACACGGCCGTGGACACGCCGGTGTGCCTCACCCGTGGTCGCTACTTACTTGCACCACATGGCCAATCACACGCCCGTGTGTCCAGCCCGTGGTCGAGTCTGACTTATTTTGAAATACAACCACGAGGGACACAGTCGAGCCACACGCCTGTGTACTCAACCGTGTGGGCAATTATAGGCCATTTTCAAGGCCAAAATTCCACCCACACTATGGGCTATCCCTACAAGCATCATACCAATTCAATTCATGCCAAAATAACCAACTTTACCAAGCATTCAAAGGCATTTCAAACACAACAACTTATGCAACAATTAGCTCAACTAAATAACAATTAAGCAAGTTTCATCCACAATCATATCGTTACAACATAACATCTTCCCATCAATATGATATGATAAACCGTAAAAATAACATATTTTAGGCCCACATTTAGCATGCTTTTGGATGATTTAAGCCTTGAATTGTGTAATTTGGTGCTATTAATGTAATAGTCCAATTTCAGTAGTGTCAGAACAGTAATTCGAGATCACTAAATCTGACGAAAAAGTTAGAAAACTTTGTTAATCAATAATTATAAGTTAAGTGTGATTTTAGAAATATTTTTGAAATAGTAAATTTTGTGATTTAAAAAGATAAATTGGGTCGAAAACGAGGTATCTAGACTCGATATTATAAATTGAGGTGTAAATATTTTTATAAATATTTATGAAGTTAGTTGTGTGTTTAATTAAATGTTGATTAGGTGAATTTGACTTAATTAGGAGAAATTAAGAAAAAAAAGATTAAATTGCAATAGAGGTAAAAGTTTAATTATAGATTAAAGAAAAGCTAAAGGGACTAAAAGGAAATTATGCCATTCTCTATAGTTGAGGCGGCATACACATAAAAATATCAAAGATTTTTATGATTAAAATATATATATATGATTACTTAATAAATTAAGAATATTATTATTTATTTATATTATATTATATTATATTATATTATATTATTATATAAATAGGTAAAACAAAAGGAAGGGAAAGAGAAACAGAAAACCCAAACGAAGCAAGAGCAGGGGAAGGAAAGAAAGAAAAAGAGAAGAGAAAGAAGATAAGGGGCAAATTGGAAAAATTGCCAAAATTAGCTAAATAAAAAGGGGATTAAATTGGAATATCTAGAGTTTTTCTTCATTTCTCTTCATTTTCATCAGCTGAAAAACAGCCATGGAAGAGGGCTTAAGCTGGTTTTCATACTCTGGCTTCATGTAAGTTTAATTCTTACTTTCTACTTGAAATTTCTATGTATTTAGATTTTTACAATTGGGTCCAACTTATTAATTCATTAGTTTTTATTCTATGGCTAATTTTTAAAGTTGATGTGGGTTAGTGATGGAAGAATATGATGAATAAATATTGAATTGAAGCTTTAATTTTGTTATATGATGATTTTATCAAGTAAAATTGATGGAATTTGTTTTAGGACCTAATTGTGAAAGAGTTGAAATTAAGGCCTGTGTTAAAATTCTGATTTTTAAAGGTTATGAAGTAGTTTAAAATGATAGAGAAAAGTATTAAATGAGAAAATTATCTCAATTGATGGGTTAATTGTGCAAGGACTGAATTGTATGACTTGTGGAATTTGGGGCAAAATAGAAATCAACATGTTACACTAAAGCAGTTTTGGATAGCAGCAGTTGTCTAACTTTGAAAAATCACCAAAAATGGTAGATATTGAATTATAAGTTGAGTGAGATATAGAATTAAAGCTTGTTGAGTCTATTTTCATATAAAAGAAACAGAGAAAGTAAAGGAAGTCTACATATTGAGATATTTAAATTTTTGTAAGACTAGTTTAGAATAACTTCGTGATCCCCTGTTCTTACTTTAGAAATTCACTAAAAATTGTAGAAAAAGAATTATGAGTTATAAGTCTATTTTCATTAGAAATGATCGGAAACACTATATGAAAATCGTACTATGAGATAATTGATTTTTAGTGAATAAAGGTCAGAGCCATCGGACTGTGTAACAGGGGAGAACTTAACTAATAAACTGTACTAATTGGCCACACCAAAAATTCTGTAAAAATTATAGTAAGAAGATATGTGAGTCTATTTTCAAATAAAATTAGCGGATCTTAATTTCGAGTTCTGTAGCTCAAGATATAAATAATTTAGTAACTATGACTCAAATGGACAGTTTTGAATATACATATGAGTAATTAGTGAAATTATTGATAATGTTACTTATAGCATGTTATATACATTAAGGATGTGGAATGGAGAGGAGGAGGAGGAAAATATGTATGAATATTCAACTAGCATGGCTAATTTGTAATGTTTTAGGCTCAAGGACTAAATTGAATAAAAGTAAAATTTTATGATTAGTTTTGTAAAAAAAATGTTGGAAATGATCAATTTGCATGAAATAGATTATTTTTTTATTTAAAATTTCAAAATTGAATGAAATTATTAATTTAGATTAAGATCGGTTGAAAAATCGATGAAAATAGAAAATTTCCAAAATGCCCCTGAATCTTGATATTTCTACAAATTTAGCCAGATAAGTTCGTGTAATTTAATTATGTGATATAAGGAAATATGAGTTGATGGTACGTGAAATATTGATATGATGAATTAACTGATTTATGTTTATGAAGAAGAGACAAGTGAATGATATTTATCATGATATGTAAATATGTGATTATCTTTAATATGTTAATACAAGGTAATTAAGTATGTTGAGACGAGTAATAAATTTAAGTAAGACATGACGAGAAAAATAAATATGTTTAAGGGACAATATGTTTGATTTTTATTGGTTTCAAATATAAAAAAAATGAAATAAAATGTCTGATAAATAAATTTGTAATTCCGGTAATGCCTCGTACCCTATTCTGGCGTTGAATACGGGTAAAGGATGTTACATTTAGTGGTATCAGAGCTATAGTTTAGTCGGTTCTCGGACTAAATATAGTATATGTAGAGTCTAGAAATATATGCCATTATTAATATATAACTTGAGATAATGTGATATCTTCTAACTTTGATGATATTTGTATCACTATAATTCAAACTTTATCATTATTATGTGTAATTTACTAATTATTTGTGGTAAGTATTTTAAGGTAAGTGTTTAGTAAAATGATAAATTTATGATTGGGTAATGAAATTGAAACTGATACTGAACTGAATTATGGAATACTGAATATTATTTTGAGTACTGAACTAAATTGTGAAGTTACTGAATATTGTTATGTGGATTGCATTAAGCTATGAAATTACTGATGTAATGAATTATTACAATACTGTGAAACTGATCGAAATAAGAAGTGAAAATAGAATGAATTGGAAATTAAAAGTTATTTAAATTACGTAACTGAATTATGAATTATGTGAATATTTGAAGGTATATTAATAGAAAATTAAAAGTGATTTGAATTGAATCAAATTGAATTAAATAAAGAAAATATGTGAGTAATTGAAATGTATATTGATTGAAAAGTAATTAGTGATTTTAATTTTGATTGAACAATAAACTAAAAATATGAATTGAAAAAAAAATGAATTAAATTATGAATATGTGTAAATATATGAATCATGTATTGATTGAAAAGTGGTTGGAACTGAATTGAAGTATGATTATATGTGAATATGTGAAATATGTATTGGTATTGAATTGTATACTGATTAGAAAATGAAAAAGTGAATTTGAAATAGAAAAAAAAATGATTTGAATACCCTATTAACTTATCAGACTAGATTGGATGCAAATGGCATGCCATAGGATTTGTGATGTGATGAGGAGATTTGAGGCTCGGCTGAGGTGATAATTCTGTATTATATTCTTCGGTTTATCCGAAGAGGCATTTAATGCCTTATTGGTGTGTTTGGGAGGATATGATATACTGGTGTGTAATGGAGGATTTCATTATTTTGGTGTGATTGGTTGGAATCCGCGTATCCGCCAAATTCCGAGTCTTGTTAATAGGGGTAGATATGAATATTAAGTGAAATTAAAATAAGAATTGATTTCCTTGTTAACTTGTCGGACTAGTCGGATAAAATTGGCATGTCATAGGATTTGGAAGAGTACGGGATTTATCGGCTTTGCTGAACAGGCACTTTATGTGTCGTATCAGGCACCTCGTGTGTCGTATCAGGCACTTTATGTGTCGTATTTCAGGCACCTCGTGTGTCGTATCAGGCACTTTATGTGTCGTATCAGGCACCTCGTGTGTCGTATCAGGCACCTCGTGTGTCGTATCAGGCACTTTATGTGTCGTATTTCAGGCACCTCGTGTGTCGTATACTGATCAGGTACTATGTACCGTTTTAGGCACAATGTGCCGTACTGGTGTGTTTGGGTTGGAATCCGTGTATCCGTCAAAGTCTGGATTGTTAATAGGGTGAATAACTAAAATGAGAAAATTAAATAAATTTGATTGATCGTACTATTAAAAATATGAGAAAGACATTATGAGTTGAATTGTGAATTGAATTGAAATGTGAGATTTGCAGCTTAACTTAAGGTTCATGAATTTGCTAAAATATCAAATTATTATTATTGAAATCTGTTGAATAAACGAAATGAGAAAATCGATTGAATTTGATCGGTTGAACTATTGAAAGTATGGAAAAGTGGAATTAGGAATTGAAATGTAAATTGAAATTGAGATATGAGATTGAAAACTTGAACCAAAGGTTTATGAATTGATTAAAGATAATAGATGATATATGATGTCATGTGATGAAAGACTATTGTTGAGATATGAAATTAAAGCATAAACTAACACATATGATTTATATTGTTACATGTTTGATATTTATTATTTATTATTTATTATAATTTTTATAATTTGAATTATGGTAATACCACTGAGTATAGATATAGACATGCTCAACGTACGATTGTATTATTATAATTCAAATTATTTAATATTAAATGTTAAATTTAAATTATGCGTATAGTAAGTGAAGTATGAGGTAAGTGTTATTGTTGAATTAAATGGAAATTGAATTAAGTGATGGATAAATATTATATTGAATTGTATATTGATGAGAAAGTGAAATTAAATTAGTTGTGAATAAATTGAAATGAAATTGGAATTGAAAATGATATGTGAAGTACATAACAAGAATTATTAGTAAATTAAGAATGACTAGTAAATTTTGAAATATGTTACATATAATAAAGAAAGAAAAGATATAAACATATAGGTTTTTAGCACAATGATTAAATTGTAAAGTATGTAAAAGTATTATGCTAAAAGTGTAAAAGTGATATGTGTGCATAATGTAATTTGCCCAAGTAAATGAGATTAGATCTACTAGGATATTAGTGGTATACCATTAAGGGACTCTAGCGATAACACTTTGGTACTCATCAAGTGCTATCTGATTAATAGTACATAATAATACACTTCTATATTTGTTTCGTATATCCTAAGTGTTCTGCTTAATCTACTGGGCCTCTTATAAAAAGGTAAGTAATTTTCGTTATAAGGTATGTTCGCAATATTGAATTAAAAATAAATTGCGAACTGAAAGGAAATGCAATGGATATAAATGATAAACTAGATAAATGTGCACAAAGGAGCTATAGAATTATAGAAATAATGAAGTTCATGATCAAAATAACAAGGAAATTTCGAGGACGAAATTTTTTTAAGGGGGGAAGAGTTGTAACAGTCCAATTTCAGTAGTGTCGGAATAGTAATTTGAGATCACTAAATCTGACGAAAAAGTTAGAAAACTTTGTTAATCAATAATTATAAGTTAAGTGTGATTTTAGAAATATTTTTGAAATAGTAAATTTTGTGATTTAAAAAGATAAATTGGGTCGAAAACGAGGTATCTAGACTCGATATTATAAATTGAGGTGTAAATATTTTTATAAATATTTATGAAGTTAGTTGTGTGTTTAATTAAATGTTGATTAGGTGAATTTGACTTAATTAGGAGAAATTAAGAAAAAAAGATTAAATTGCAATAGAGGTAAAAGTTTAATTATAGATTAAAGAAAAGCTAAAGGGACTAAAAGGAAATTATGCCATTCTCTATAGTTGAGGAGGCATACACATAAAAATATCAAAGATTTTTATGATTATATATATATATGATTACTTAATAAATTAAGAATATTATTATTTATTTATATTATAGTATATTATATAAATAGGTAAAACAAAAGGAAGGGAAAGAGAAACAGAAAACCCAAACGAAGCAAGAGCAGGGGAAGGAAAGAAAGAAAAAGAGAAGAGAAAGAAGAAAAGGGGCAAATTGGAAAAATTGCCAAAATTAGCTAAATAAAAAGGGGATTAAATTGGAATATCTAGAGTTTTTCTTCATTTCTCTTCATTTTCATCAGCTGAAAAACAGCCATGGAAGAGGGCTTAAGCTGGTTTTCATACTCTGGCTTCATGTAAGTTTAATTCTTACTTTCTACTTGAAATTTCTATGTATTTAGATTTTTACAATTGGGTCCAACTTATTAATTCATTAGTTTTTATTCTATGGCTAATTTTTAAAGTTGATGTGGGTTATTGATGGAAGAATATGATAAATAAATATTGAATTGAAGCTTTAATTTTGTTATATGATGATTTTATCAAGTAAAATTGATGGAATTTGTTTTAGGACCTAATTGTGAAAGAGTTGAAATTAAGGCCTAGTGTTAAAATTCTGATTTTTAAAGGTTATGAAGTAGTTTAAAATGATAGAGAAAAGTATTAAATAAGAAAATTATCTCAATTGATGGGTTAATTAAGCAAGGACTAAATTGTATGACTTGTGGAATTTGGGGCAAAATAGAAATCAACATGTTACACTAAAGCAGTTTTGGATAGCAGCAGTTGTCTAACTTTGAAAAATCACCAAAAATGGTAGAAATTGAATTATAAGTTGAGTGAGATATAGAATTAAAGCTTGTTGAGTCTATTTTCATATAAAAGAAACAGAGAAAGTAAAGGAAGTCTACATATTGAGATATTTAAATTTTTGTAAGACTAGTTTAGAATAACTTCGTGATCCCCTGTTCTTACTTTAGAAATTCACTAAAAATTGTAGAAAAAGAATTATGAGTTATAAGTCTATTTTCATTAGAAATGATCGGAAACACTATATGAAAATCGTACTATGAGATAATTGATTTTTAGTGAATAAAGGTCAGAGCCATCGGACTGTGTAACAGGGGAGAACTTAACTAATAAACTGTACTAATTGGCCACACCAAAAATTCTGTAAAAATTATAGTAAGAAGATATGTGAGTCTATTTTCAAATAAAATTAGCGGATCTTAATTTCGAGTTCTGTAGCTCAAGATATAAATAATTTAGTAACTATGACTCAAATGGACAGTTTTGAATATACATATGAGTAATTAGTGAAATTATTGATAATGTTACTTATAGCATGTTATATACATTAAGGATGTGGAATGGAGAGGAGGAGGAGGAAAATATGTATGAATATTCAACTAGCATGGCTAATTTGTAATGTTTTAGGCTCAAGGACTAAATTGAATAAAAGTAAAATTTTATGATTAGTTTTGTAAAAAAAATGTTGGAAATGATCAATTTGCATCAAAATAGATTATTTTTTTATTTAAAATTTTAAAATTGAATGAAATTATTAATTTAGATTAAGATCAGTTGAAAAATCGATGAAAATAGAAAATTTCCAAAATGCCCCTGAATCTTGATATTTCTACAAATTTAGCCAGATAAGTTCGTGTAATTTAATTATGTGATATAAGGAAATATGAGTTGATGGTACGTGAAATATTGATATGATGAATTAACTGATTTATGTTTATGAAGAAGAGACAAGTGAATGATATTTATCATGATATGTAAATATGCGATTATCTTTAATATGTTAATACAAGGTAATTAAGTATGTTGAGACGAGTAATAAATTTAAGTAAGACATGACGAGAAAAATAAATATGTTTAAGGGACAATATGTTTGATTTTTATTGGTTTCAAATATAAAAAAATGAAATAAAATGTCTGATAAATAAATTTGTAATTCCGGTAATGCCTCGTACCCTATTCCGGCGTTGAATACGGGTAAGGGGTGCTACAATTAATCCTTTGTTTTCATGTTTTATACTCAGAAGAGCATCGAAGGATAAAAAAATGAAAAATGGGCCCAAAACGGAGTAAATGGGCCATATCACGAAATCCACATGGCCTGGGTCCAAGATCACACGGCCGTGCCTCATTCAACAGTCTCGAACACGGCATGGCCACGACTTACACGGGCGTGTGCCATGGGCGTGTCCCTGCCGTGACAAAGAGAAGTTTCACTCGGATTAGGATACTTAGGGGCAAAGAAACACATTCCGAAGCCTATATAAACACCCTAAGTATAACCTAAAACTGGAGGAACCCAGGGCTTTAGTCAGGGGGCGTCCAGCTAGGCCAAAGAGGGCAGAGTTGTGGGAATTTACTCAAAGATAGCCAGTTGATTCATCTCAAGAAGCCGAAATTATACTCAAGACGGAGGCTCTCTCCTTCAATTCCTTCAAGGGGTTTTAGGGATTTCTTCTGTTTTGTTTTATCTTTTCTTTTGAGATGTATTCTTTTATTATTATTATGAACTAAACCCTCAGATACTTGAGGGGGATGAAACCTAAGATGAATCTTGCTATCGTTTGCTGAATTGTATGATAAATATTTGACTTGTTCTTAATTATGTGTTCTTAATTCTTGTGTTGATATTTCCAGAATATTAATTCAAGTGTGATGTGCTTAGGTGGAGGAGCAAAAGTCTCTTCTTAAGAGTGGATCTAGTTAAGTAGAGTTGATCGCACGCCTAGAGATAGGGTGACGAGATTTTGCCAGATTAGGGTGAAACCTAATATGGGAGTCCATAGATCGAGTTAATGCAATTCTAAGGATTTTAATTAGAAAGAGATTTCGATTAATCAACCTAGGGTTAGACGTTAGTCGCCTCGAGAGAGGGATTAATATACGTTAGGGAGTCTTACGGATCAAGTCAAGTGAATAAATTGTCTGGTTCAGAGTTATATAACAAGTGAAGACTAGGTGGATTCTTCCTCAGGTATCGTCTTAATCAATTGGTTTTTCCTAAAGTTATTTTCTCAATTTCATTCTTCTTTGTCTTAGAGTCTTTAGTTTAGTAGATTAGTCAATTTAGATTACACAACAAATTCCTTTATTTTAGGCTAGATAATAAAAAGAGAGTAAGTATTAGTACTTTTAGTTTCTTTAGGTTCGACAATCCGGTCTTGCCTTAACTATACTACTATTCGATAGGTGTGCTTGCCTCAAATTGTTGTCATAGTTAGTTTCCAGGTTTGATCATTCTTTTTATAATTTTTTAAGACTCTGACACACGATCATGATACCAACTTTGCTTCATATACATACCATAATTTTGATCATCCTAATAGCCAACATACCATACCAAAATATGCATCATATATCATGATGCCTCATACATATCACCAACATTTATCTAGCCATATCACATGGCTATTTACATATCTCAAACATATTCCAAAATAACTAGCCTATACATGCCATATGTAACTATATAAACATTCAAAAGTACTAAAGTAGAGTTTGATAGTGTGGTGATGGTCCTCGACGATTCCCGAGCCTTTAGTAGCTTCGACGATCTATAAAATAAAGCAAACACACACAAAGTAAGATTTCCAAAAGCTTAGTAAGCCATATACAAATAAACTTAACATAAAATGCACATAATCACATTGATACAATGTCATTAATATTTCTCATTTGCAATTTCATAACATATTCTTTGACTCATTTGTTTAGCCATAGATTGCTAACATATCACATCTCAAAGCATCACTTATGCCCATAGCACATTCAAACATATATCACATATTATCACATCAAATCCATACACATATTCATTTTGGTAAGCTCATATATACACTTACCTTTCGTGCACATACACAGTGTACCTTTTTAATGTACCTGACTCGTTTATACATTTCACGTAGTCTTTCATTTCTCGGATTTGCCTGTTAAACCGTTCGGAATCAAATAGGATACTCAGAATGCTGAGAATAGTCGTACAATGCCAACGTCCCAGAAGTGGTTGATTGTAGTAGGAAAGTCTTAAATTTTATATAATGAATGATCGAGCCTAAAAACTAACTATCACCACAATTGAGACAAGCGCACCTATCAAACAGTAGTATAGTTTAGTGGCATGACCAGAATGTCAAACCCAAGGGAACCAAAAGTACTAATACTAACTCTCTCTTTATTATTTAGCCTAAAAATTAAGGGAATTGTTGTTTAATCTAAAATTAACTAACTACCAAGCTAAGGATGCTAAGACACAGAGAATGAATTGGGGAAAATACTTTTGGGAAAAAAACCAATTGATTAGGACAATGCCCGAGGAAGAATCCACCTAGACTTCATTTGTTATTTAACTCTGAACCAGACGATTTATTCACTTGACTTGATCCGTAGGATTCCCTAATTTATATTAATACCTCTTTCGAGACTACTAACGTCTAACCCTAGGTTGATTAATTAAAATCTCTTTCTAATTAAAACCCCTAGAATTGCATTAACTCAATCTATGGACTCCCATATTAGGTTTGACCCTAATCCGACAGATTTTCGTCATCCTATTTCTAGGGTTGCGATAAACTTCGCTTAACTATGCTAGATCTACTCTTAAATAGGGACTTTTGCTCCACTGCCTAAGCACATCAATACTTGAATCAATAACCTAAAATATCAAAACAAGAATTAAGAACACATACTTAAAAACAAATCAAGTATTTATCATATAGTTCAGAAAACAATAACAAGATCCATCTTAGGTTTCATCCCCCTCAGGTATTTGAGGGGTTTAGTTCATAATCATAAAAGAATACATCTCAGAAGAAAATATAAAACAAAACATAAGAAAAACCCTAAAACCCCCTGAAGGAAATTGAAGGGAAGACCCTCCGTCTTGAGTATAATTCCGGCTTCTTTAGATGAATCAACTGGCTTTCTTCGAGTAAATCCCACAATTCTGGCCTCTCTGGCTTGGCTCCTAAGCCTACCTGGACGCCCCCCTTTTTAGGTCACACTTAGGGTGTTTATATATGCTTTCGGAATGTCTTTCTTCGCCCCTAAGTATCCTAATCTGGGTGGAATTAAAACAGGTCACGGCAGGGACATGCCCGTGGCACACACCCATGTAAATCGAGGCCAGGCCATGTTCGAGTCTGCTAAGGAGGCACGACCGTGTGGCTTGGGCCCAGGCCGTGTTGATTTCGTACTTTGGCCCATTTTCTCTGTTTTTGACCCGTTTCCCGTTCTTTTCGTCCTCCGAGGCTCTCCTAAGTATAAAACATAAAATTAAAGGATTAGGAGCACCAAATTCCACAATTCAGGGAATAAATCATCCAAAAGTATGCTAAATGTGGGATTAAATATGAACATATTACGGTTTATCAGTGGTCTTACGTGTAACCAGATATCGATACCAATGTCCCAAACAGGGTCTTATACGAAACAATACGATGCCAATGTCCCAGACATGGTCTTACACGTAAATCTAAAATCGATGCCAACGTCTCAGACGTGGTCTTACACGATATCACATATCGGGCACCTATGTCATGACATATGCAATCCTATCTATTCCTAGGTTTGTACGGGACTTTTCGGATGTTGACACCATGTCGATACTATCTCGGATTCCATGTACTCATCATCTCATATACATTCATCATTAAGAATTTTCATATGAACATACATATATCAATGTAAATACGTTTATTTGTATATAGACTTACCTTGGATTCGGATTAACGAATAGACTCGACTATTCGATCACTTTTGACTTTCCGCGATCTAAATCTGTTTTCTTCGGTTCTTGATCAATACATATTCAAATTAATCCATTTATTCACCAATTCAATCAATTTAATCCAAAAACACATATTTAGGGCAATTTATAAATTAGCTCTCACATTTTCAAATTTTCACATTTTAGTCCTTATTTCACAAAATCAAAAAGTACACAAAATTCAATACAATCCATGCTTGGCCGAATATTACCCATGCTCATACAAGTCCTCAAATTTCATTTATTTCACAATTTAGTCCCTCAAAATATTATTTTCTCAATTAAGTCTAAATTACTCAAAATCACCAAAAACTTAAAGATAAACTATGTTAATCTAACACATATCTTTCATAATTCATCTTCAAACATCACAAAACTTATGTGTTCATCAATGGGATATTTCAAAATCATCATCAATTCACAAAATTGAAGCATGAGTTTTGAAGAACACAAAGCAACAATTACAAAAACGTAGAAATTACCAAAAACCGATCAAAATCCATACCTTAATCAAACTCTTCAATGGTCGAACCCTAAGAAGCTTTATTTCTTTCTTTTTCTTTAATAATTCAGCAAGATCTATGATGATAATGGCTTATTTTTTCATGCTTTTATTTTATTTAACATAATAATATACCTTTTACTATATTACCCTTATTATTTAACATATAAAACATATGTACATAAGGTCATTAATGTCCACTAACCATGTTAATGGTTTAATTACAACATAAGGCCACCACATTTATAAAGACATAACACATTGGTGCTTTAACATATAGCATGCAAATTTTGCATCTTTCACAATTAGATCCTTTTATCAAATTAAGCACCCAAACAGATAAATTAAATCACAGAAATTTCACACATGCTTAATCATATAATGTAGACACAAAAAATAATATTAAAATATTTTTCTGACTCAGATTTGTGGTCCCAAAACCACTTTCCGACTAGGGTCTAAACCGGACTGTTACACGTGTACTTAATCGTGTGGGCAAATATAGGCCACTTGCAAGGCCAATTTGCCACCCACACTTTGGTTTATACCTACAAGCAATATACCAATTCAAATCACATGTCTAATGCAAACATAACATACCAAAATAACCATCTTTTCTAACCATTCAAGAACATTTCAAAAACACCAACTTATGTGCCATTTAGCTCAACCTAATCACAAGCATTTCTAAGCAAAATTCATCCACAAACTTACCAATTCATTATGACATCTTTTCATCTATAATATACCAACTTTGCATCATAAAACATAGATCAAATATTACCACTTGCACATCTATTTACAAGCCATATCACATAGCTTATATATTAATAAACCATAATTTACACATATTTTAACCACATGGTTGGCTTAATTTTGGATGATTTACCATAGGATTTGATAACACTCTAGAATGTCATGTTTTTATGTACTAATTGTATATTAATTTTGAGTGTGATTCTACTAATTTGGGATATTTATGGACTTTTATCTCGTAGGGTCTAAATTGGAGACCAATGCAAAATTGAGGGCCAAAACTGTGAAATTAAAGATAAAAATGGACCAATGTGCAACAAAGGGAAAAGATGGTGCCAAAAGTGCAAACATGGAGGGCAGAGGGATTGAAATGCAAAAAGAAGAGACTTTGCTTTATCAAATTCTATTTTAATTAAATTAGGATAATTAATATTAGGATAATTATTTAGGATTATTTAATTTCTTTATTTATCTCTATTTATCTTTAATTAAATTGTAATTATCTTTGGGAGTTTGAGTAGGACTAGTCCATCTACCTTAAGCACTATAAATAGGGGATGGAGTGACTCATTTTGGGTGTTCATCTTTTTCTGTACACTCTCCTCCCATAAGTCTTTTGTGTTTCCTTTATTTTTCTTTCAATAAAAATTCCCTTTTCCATACTTATATATTTATTTGCTTTTCCACCATAATTATGAACCACTAAAATCCATCTAGTCGAAGGTTGTCGAATTCCCCAAAAAAGGTTCTTGAGGCTTAGAACCCGCACTTAGCTTTCTCACCCAGGTATTCGTCGCTTCTCCGCATTACGGGGCTGACGCTTCCGTCCAGGTCCCTTTAAAAGTAACCCTTTCAACGTATGCAAAGGCGGCCGCTTTGTGTGTTTTGGGAGGATTGCACCGTCGGTTCGTGAGCTTACTACGTCAGAGGTTAGCGAGCCCAAGAGACAAAATGGCGTGGGATTCGCCATTGAGAAACCTTGATCTAGCGTAAACGACTCCACAAAAGCAATTGTAGGCTAGAGTCAGGCTCCCTAAATTCGTAAGTTTAAACTCTTGGAGTTGGTGGTCGTAGGCGCCCTCTTCCACTATAACTGGCTTACTTGGGCAGAGAAGGGTCATCCAAAAGCCGAAAATGGAACCCAAGAAGGAACGAGACAACCGGGGGCTGGAATCTCCCTATAAGAATTTTTTTAACTCAACTTTATTTTATTTTAAATTTTAGCAATTTCAATTCGACTTTCCAGCTCTTTATTTTATTTTACTTATTTCCGTCTTCAGATCCGCCCTTTCAATTCTGTTATTTTTATTCTTTTTCAGGAACGCAGGCTTTCTTGGGCACGATTTTGCCTAGGATTTCGAGAAATAAGTATTAGCATAATCCGGTCCCTGAGGACTCGACCCTACTTCTCCTTTACTGTTATTTTTACTCTTTTGCAGGAAATAGGATATTTTTGGTGCATTCAACGACGCATCAAATTTTGGTGCCGTTGCCGGGGACCGGTAATGTACTAATCTTGTTTTTTGTTTTCTATGACCAGATCTGCTCCAGGCACTCTTTCGTTTGACTCGAAGATCGAAAAGACTGCGAAAGCTAATCGGAAAGAAACAAAGGTAAGATAAAAGCAGTCCGCGGTGGTAGTGACTCAAAGTAGTCCACCGCCAGAGATTAGAATCGACGATGAAGTAGAGTCTAGGGTTAACGAAAACCCTACTCAAACGCTTGAAAGTAAAGCAGAAGAAGTCGATCCATTTGAAGAAGTGATTAACGCTAGGGTTAACGAAAACCCTAATTTGGTACAACAACCAATGACTCAAACGAATCGGTAACTAGCCGAAGCTCCGACAGAACAACCGCCACTGTGCATCGCATATCCTACTATGGATACCAATTTTGAACTGAAATCAGGGTTAATTCAGTTGCTGCCAACATTCTGAGGGTTACAAAATGAAAACCCCCATCAACATTTGAAGGAGTTTCGTATGGTTTGTCTGAGTATGAAACCCCAAGGCGTAACTGAGGATCAAATTAAGTTGCACGTTTTCCCTTTTTCCCTAGCAGATTCAGCTAGGGAATGGTTATTTTATTTACCTCCTGGATCTATAACTACTTGGGCTGATCTATCTCGCTTATTTCTCAATAGGTTTTTCCCAGCATCTAGAGCAGCTGAGCTAAGAAGGGAGATCGTGGGGATAAGGCAAAAAGAAGTAGAGACTCTTTACGATTATTGGGAGCGGTTTAAGAAGTTGAGTGTGAACTGCCCTCAACACGGTATAACAGAGCAATCTCTCCTCCAGTACTTTTATGAAGGTTTGAAACCGATGGAGATGAATATGGTAGACGCCGCTAGTGGAGGAACGTTGGTCAACATGACCCCCCAACAAGCAAGGGACTTAATCTCTACAATGGCTGCAAATTCTCAGCAGTTTCGAGCTAATCCTGAGCCCCCTAGAAGGGTTCACCAGCTAAGTAATTCTTCCATAGAAGATAGACTTGATAGACTTACTAATATTGTGAGCTCTCTTGTTGCAGAAAAAGCTAAACCAGCTCGATTATGTGGAATATGTGCTACACCGGAGCACACAAATGATGCATGTCCCAGTTTGATTGATGACACTATGGCTCATTTGGATGTCGTGGGAAACTTCCCTGGCCCACCACAAAGGTGATATGGTCCCTATGCTAATACCTACAACTCGGGGTGGAGGGATCATCCTAATTTGAGTTATGGAGCTAATCCACGGTACAATCAGCCATACCAAAACTGACCTCTACAGCAGCCACAAAATCCAGGTAACTCTCTAGAAGCTCTTGTCAATAAATTAGCAACTAATGTTCTTGAGTTTCAACAGAAAACCGAGGCATCTATAAGGGAGTTGACCACATCGATTGAGAGAATAAGTTTTCAAGAGAAGTTGCCGTCACAAACAGAGCCAAACCCAAGACAAAACGCGAATGCAGTGACGCTGCGAAGTGGAAAGGTACTGGAATCGTTTCTCGACAAAAATCATGCCCAAGAAATCGCCTAAGAAAAACCTGAGAAAGATGAACAGGTCCGACCGAAAACCCCATTGCCCAAAATTCAACCCCCATTTCCAGAACGATTCAACCAATGTCGAAAAGGTAAGGAGGACAAGGAAATCCTCAAAACATTTAGGAATGTCGAAATCAACATACCGCTGTTGGATGCCATCAAGCAAATACCGAGGTACGCTAAATTTTTTAAAGAGCTTTGCACCAACAAGCGAAAATTAATAGGTAATGAAAGGGTAAATGTTGGTGAAAATGTGTCTACAGTGTTACAGCGGAAAATGCCGGCAAAATGTAAGGATAGGGGCATGTTTGCAATACCATGCAAAATAGGTTATTTGGGAATTAAAAAGGCTATGTGTGATCTAGGAGCCTCCATAAATGTAATGTCATATTCTATTTATGAATCACTTAACGCAGGTTTCTTAACAAAAACAGGTGTTATTATTCAGTTGGCAGACAGGTCCGTTGTGCATCCTGAAGGAGTCCTCGAGGACGTGTTGGTAAAAGTTAACGAACTTATTTTTCTTGCAGATTTTACGTGATAAAAATGGAGGAGGGCAGTGCTCCGGGATCTTCAGATCTCTTGTTGGGACGACCATTCCCTAGTACAACTAGTACTAAAATTGACGTTTGAAGTGGAACTCTCACGATGGAGTTTGATGGGGAGATCGTGAAACTTAACATCTACGATGCCATTAGCCATCCCAGTGAAATCTTGAGCGTAAATTGTGTCGATATAATCAACTCATTAGTGGAAGAAAATTTTGAGTCCATTTATGATTTTAAATTTGACCTTGATAAATTTGAATCCGTTAATGAGTTGTTATCCCCAAGTACTAAGCTTTTACCTTCTGTTATGCAGGCACCGAAATTGAAATTGAAACCGCTACCTGAACATCTGAAATATGCGTTTTTAGGTGATGATGATACCCTACCAGTCATAGTCTCCAATAAACTCTCCACGCATGAAGAAGAAAGTTTAGTTCATGTACTGAAAAGTCATAAGGAGGCGGTTGGTTGGAGCATTACAGATTTAAAAGGAATAAGCCCTTTGACGTGCACACACAGGATCTACTTGGAGGAAGACACGAAACCGAGGCGAGAAGCGCAAGGACGGCTAAATCCGAATATGATAGAGGTAGTAAAAAATGAAATAATCAAGCTTTTAGATGTTGACGTGATCTACCCTATTTCGGATAGCAGATGGGTAAGTCCGGTGCAAGTCGTGCCCAAGAAAACGGGCGTGACAGTAATGAAAAATGCCGAAGGTGACTTGGTGCCAACCCGAGTGCAAAATGGGTGGCGTGTCTGCATAGATTACAGGAAGTTGAACTCTTACACTAAAAAAGATCATTTTCCCCTTCTCTTTATTGATCAAATGCTTGAAAGGTTAGCTGGAAAAACTCACTTTTGCTGTCTTGATGGATATTCAGGATTTTTTCAAATACCGGTCGCACCAGAGGACCAAGAGAAAACCACTTTTACGTGCCCATTTGGTACATTTGCGTATAGAAGGATGCTGTTTGGTCTTTGCAATGCGCCGGCTACTTTCCAGAGATGCATGACGAGTATATTTTCTGAATATATGGAAAAAATTATCGAAGTTTTTATGGATGATTTTATTGTTTATGGGAATTGTTTTGATGAATGCCTAAAAAACTTAACGATAATTTTGAGCAGGTGTATAGAATTCAATCTTGTCTTAAATTATGAAAAGTGTCATTTTATGGTAGACAAGGGTTTAATTCTAGGGCACATAGTTTCTTCTAGGGGAATTGAGGTCGATAAGGCCAAAATTGACGTTATAAATTCTTTACCTTATCCCTCTATTGTAAGGGAAATTCGTTCTTTTCTTGGCCATGCAGGGTTCTACAGGCGCTTTATAAAATTTTTTTCGAAAATAGCAGAACCACTTTGTGAGTTGTTACAGAAAGATAAGCAGTTCGAGTTTGGCTAAAAGTGTAAGGAGGCTTTTGATACACTCAAGCGGAAGTTGGTCTCCGCTCCTATAGTGCAGCCGCCGAATTGGAAGTACCCATTTGAAATTATGTGCGATGCAAGCGAACGTAGTGTAGGAGCTGTGTTAGGGCAAAGGATAGATAAGGAACCCCATGTCATTTGCTATGCCTCGAAAACCCTGGATGCTGCACAGAGCAACTACACCACTACCGAAAAAGAACTTTTAGCCGTAGTCTTTGCTTTAGATAAATTTCGACCTTATTTATTGGGATCTAAAGTAATTATTTTTTCTGATCATGCAGCACTCAGGTACTTGATCGCAAAGAAGGATGCAAAATAGAGGCTCATTAGGTGGATTTTGTTGCTCCAAGAGTTTGACGTCGAAATTCGAGACAAAAGGGGGATGCGAGAATTTAGTGGCTGACCATTTAAGCAGAATAAAAGTACCTTTTGATGACGTCTCTATTAAGGAAGAATTCCCTGATGAAAGCCTATTATCAACCGAAGCACATCTCCCATGGTACGCAGATATGGTAAATTTTCTAGCCACAGGCTCGTTACCCACTGAGTTAACACGTTCCATGAAGGATAAGCTTAGACGAGAAGCTCGATACTACATTTGGGACGACCCATACTTGTGGAAACACTGTTCAGACCAGATGATTCGACAATGTGTCCCAGAAACTGAGGTAACTTCTATCCTTAATTTTTGTCATGCTGAAGCTTGCGGAGGACACTTTGGCCCTAAGAGAACTACTCATAAGGTGCTAGAATGTGGGATATATTGGCCCACAATTTTTCGAGATGCGTATAACTTCTGTAAGTCTTGCGAAAGATGCCAACGTACAGGTAACATCACTAAACGAAATCAGATGCCCTTATCCCCGATTCATGTATGCGAAATCTTTGATGTTTGGGGCATCGATTTCATGGGCCCATTTATTTCTTCATTTAACAATGTGTATATAATTATCGCGGTAGACTATGTTTCTAAATGGATTGAAGCAAAGCCTACTCGTAATGATAGTGCCAAGACCATTGTGGAATTTCTAAAACGAACTATTTTTTCAAGTTTGGCACACCTCGAGCCCTAATTAGTGATCGTGGCACCCACTTTTGCAATAAAATCATGGAGGCACTATTGTCGAAATATGGAGTCCATCACCGTATAGCTACGGCATACCATCCCCAAACAAATGGACAAGCCGAAGTCTCAAATAGAGAGATAAAAGCTATTTTAGAGAAGACAGTTCGACCCAACCGAAAAGATTGGAGTCTTCGGCTTAATGAAGCACTGTGGGCTTATCGAACGGCATATAAAGGACCAATTGGAATGACCCCATACAGGCTCGTTTTTGGCAAAGCTTGCCATCTTCCAATGGAGTTAGAGCATAAAGCCTATTGGGCGGTTCGACAATGTAATATGGAGCTAGACCCTGCAGAAGAGGCGAGGAAGTTAGATATCCAAGAGTTGGAAGAAATTCGTAACGATGCTTATGAGAACGCTTGTATTTATAAAGACAAGACCAAGTTGTTTCATGATAAGAAAATAGCTCAAAAGCATTTCTCAGTAGGACAACGGGTTTTATTTTATAACTCTGTGTTGAAATTATTTCCAGGTAAGCTTCGATCACGATGGCAAGGGCCTTTCGTTGTTACTGAAGTGTTCTCTCATGGTGCCGTTGAAGTAGAAAGTGAAGAGTCAGGAAGGCGGTTCATAGTCAATGGCCAGCGGTTGAAGCCGTTTTACGAAAATTTTCAAGCTCACTCGATTGAAAAAATTTATTTGGAACCTCCGTAGAACCGTTTGAGTCGTCAAGCTAATGACGTAAAATAAGCGCTTATTACAAGGCAACCCAATATTCATTTTTCTTTTATTTTCGTTCTTGTTTCTATTTACTATTTATTGCTTTCTTTTCTTTTATTTTTAATTTATTACTTTTTTATTTTATTATTATTATCGTTTAAATATTAATAAAATTCTCCTCTTTGATCGGGTCAAACGGAGCAAAGATTCAGCAAAAAAAGGGGGACAAAACAGAGCCAAACAGCCCTATCTAAGGTTCCAAACAGCCTCTATTCCAGGTTTTATTCCTATGCAGAATTCCATATTCCTGCAGCCAAACAGGCTTATTCCAGCTTAGAGCCCCTTAACCCTGCAGCCAAACACCCCTTATCAGCTACTTAAAACCCTCAAAACCTAAACATTTTTCCCACTTTCTTCCCCCCATTTCCTTGCCGCCGATCGCACACCTTCCTCCCCCTTCCAACCGTCGTTTGCCGTCCAACACTCGCTGCCGACCGCTCGCAATGGGTCGAACACGAAGTCGTGCCGCCGCCGAACACAGGTTTACCGTCAACTCGCGTCGCCGTCGCCTAAGTGCGCCCCAAGCAGTCGATCTCACAGACGCTCCTTCTTCATCCTCATCCTCACCGCCGATCGACGCTCCAACCTTGCCCAACTCTCCATCTTCCTCTCATTCCTCCTCCTCCTTCACAACCGCCGCCCAAGCCGCCTTGCCCGCTACCTCTTCGCCTCCACACGCAAGCATTTCGCCCATCCGTGACCCCACGCCCTCCGTAACGCCTAATGCGCATACGAGCCCACCATCCGCCGCACCGACATCCTCTCTGCGCCGTTTGGTCTCGCCTCCGCCCAACGACCACGAGTCACCACTCAGTGGCCATTCACACCCCGACCACATGCGTGCCCTTCCACCACCGTCACCACCAGAAGAACCCTCACCACCGCCGTGTCACGCGTCACCCGAACCGACGCGTCGGCCTCGCCGTCGGCCTCCACGACGTGCGGCCCGAATGGACCACACAACAACAGCTTCCTCCACCGACACCGACTCCTCCCAGCTTCCCCAACGACCACGGTGTCGACCCGAGCCCACACCAGTGGCGGCTTCGGCTTCTTCCTCTAACAATGCTGCTGACTCTTCCATACCGACTAACGAACACCGCACGATACCTTCTCGGGGCCGAACCTATCATTCTAGTGTCAACATCTTACCCTCGGAGGGCCATTTGCACGGTAACCTTACTTTCAAATCCTCTACTGCTCGGAACAGCTATGATTTCCTCCGCCATAAAGCGATTGTGCCTTGTAAGTGTCTGTCGATACCTGTTTTGGCTACCTTGCATATTGAAACTGTTGTTAACGATTATTTCACGAATATTGGCTGGGTTGGAAATTTTGATGTACCTTATTCTGCCTATTATGAACTTGTTTTTGAATTCTATTCTACCTTTCAATTTAATCGGCACAATCCTGTTTCGATTGACACACCTGGTGTTGTCAAATTCCAGCTATTAGGTACGATGCATAGTTTATCTCTTATTGATTTTAATATTGCTTTATCTTTTGTAACTGAAGAGTATGCTATGTCTCAGGATTTTCACAACAGTTTGTGTACATTTCCCATTGCTTTCAAAGCTGTTGAGGCTTTTGCTTTGTTAACTAATAATGTCGAGACTATATATAGCCCAAAAACATCAAAGGATTTATGGTTTCGCGACCCTGCCTTATGTTACATACGCTCCCGCAAACGTCTCAAAGACGGAGCTCTTATCAAAGCTAAACGACCTCTCATTTTAGGTTCTCTTATTACACAACTGTTGTTTTCTTTGCATGGTTCTAACGATCCTATTTCAGATTTACATGTTGCTTGTCAGGCCGATCCTTTAGATGTTCGTTGCCTCGACTCCATGGGACTACTACTTGGCACTCCGTCCTCCTTCCACTTTGTTCCCCTGAGTGTTCGTTCTACACCATCCGAACGCGTCTTTCGACAACGACATCAACCTGACACACCAGCAACCGCTCCAGCCCAACCCCCATCGATTGTTGAACAACGTTTAGAGCGCATTGAGGCTCAACTCGACACTGTTCGCGAGCAGCTCACCGAACTCATCGCTCTCCTCCGCAATCGACAGTAGCTCAGAAGCCTAACGGAGAGTTTTTCTAAACTTTTCTTCCTATTTATTTCTTTTGCATCCACATTGAAGACAATGTGTTTTAAGTAGGGGGAGGTACTCTTCGTATTACTGTCATATTCTGCTGAGATTTGTGTTTGCTGCTTGAGGCTCTTTTAGGTTGTCCATATTTTTTTTTTAGAATATTCTGTCGCTAATCATGCCCAAGAATTTGCCCATGACTTACCATTGTTTGACCCACATGCATGATTCTTGGCCACTGAGTTAATTCTGATTCTGACTGTTTGATTTTATCTCCATTGTTTTATTCTTATTAGGCCAATAATATTTATGATTAACAAGTTAACTCTATCTTGCTTTTCGTAAAATTGATCAAGTTTAATATCAAGTGGACACTTAATACGTTTGCATGCCTAAGTTATGTTCATGACTATTAGGTGGTTACTAAAACTTATTTTTGACACTTTGATTATTTCTCTTAGGTCCTCTTGAAGTTAATATTTCGCGAAAATTGTGATTAATAAATATTTCCATGGTTATGGGTGCAGCTTAGAACGTGACTGACTGAGTAACCGGGGTAGGGTGCTTGGGTTGTCATTCTACTTCGCGTCAAAAGGTTATGTGACGTAATAGGTAAAACTCCGCTAGCCAAGGTTATGAGTATGGCTCAGAACGTGACTGATTGAGTAACCGGGGTAGGGTGCTTGGGTTGTCATTCTATTTCGCGTCAAAAGGTTGTGTGACGTGACGAGTAAAACTCCGCTAACCGGAAATAAATAATTTTTAGGAGTATGTTGGGCTGAGTAACCGGGGTGGAGTGCTTGGGTTGTCATCTCTCTTCGCGTCAAAAGGTTCGATATATTCCTAAGTAAATAAATAATTATATATAAAAAAAAGAAAAGAAAAATAGTACTAATAAAATTTCAGTTGAGGACTAAAGAAGGAAATAAATAGAGTGTCTCAGTAGGTTTGGTAAATCACCTAATTGACATGAAATAATTCAAGCCGATTTTGATTTTTGTGTGTGTTAATTAGAAAACTTTTTCTGTTTTACTTAAAGCAAGCTTAGAAGTTCTCTTTATTTTTCATATGCATTTTTGACTAATCTTTATAAAACTTTGGAGTAGAATTTCTTTCAGGGTCTAATTTTCACAGTGGACAGGAACCATACTTGAGGGCAAGCATGGGCTAAGTAGGGGGGTTTGATAACACTCTAGAATGTCATGTTTTTATGTACTAATTGTATATTAATTTTGAGTGTGATTCTACTAATTTGGGCTATTTATGGACTTTTATCTCGTAGGGACTAAATTGGAGACCAATGCAAAATTGAGGGCCAAAACTATGAAATTAAAGATAAAAATGGACCAATGTGCAACAAAGGGAAAAGATGGTGCCAAAAGTGCAAACATGGAGGGCAGATGGATTGAAATGCAAAAAGAAGAGACTTTGCTTTATCAAATTCTATTTTAATTAAATTAGGATAATTAATATTAGGATAATTATTTAGGATTATTTAATTTCTTTATTTATCTCTATTTATCTTTAATTAAATTGTAATTATCTTTAGGAGTTTGAGTAGGACTAGTCCATATACCTTAAGCACTATAAATAGGGATGGAGTGACTCATTTTGGGTGTTCATCTTTTTCTGTACACTCTCCTCCCATAAGTCTTTTGCGTTTCCTTTATTTTTCTTTCAATAAAAATTCTCTTTTCCATACTTATATATTTATTTGCTTTTCCACCATAATTATGAACCACTAAAATCCATCTAGCCGAAGGTTGTCGAATTCCCCAAAAAAGATTCTTGAGGCTTAGAACCCGCACTTAACTTTCTCACCCAGGTATTCGTCGCTT
The DNA here is from genome assembly GCA_005393395.2 of Gossypium australe. Lineage (NCBI taxonomy): Eukaryota > Viridiplantae > Streptophyta > Magnoliopsida > Malvales > Malvaceae > Gossypium > Gossypium australe. The sequence goes on from CM016626.1 coordinate 245,877, forward strand.
CTCCGCATTACGGGGCTGACGCTTCCGTCCAGGTCCCTTTAAAAGTAACCCTTTCAACGTATGCAAAGGCGGCCGCTTTGTGTGTTTTGGGAGGATTGCATCGTCGGTTCGTGAGCTTACTGCGTCAGACGTTAGCGAGCCCAAGAGACAAAATGGCGTGGGATTCGCCATTGAGAAACGTTGATCTAGCGTAAACGACTCCACAAAAGCAATTGTAGGCTAGAGTCAGGCTCCCTAAATTCGTAAGTTTAAACTCTTGGAGTTGGTGGTCGTAGGTGCCCTCTTCCACTATAACTGGCTTACTTGGGCAGAGAAGGGTCATCCAAAAGCCGAAGATGGAACCCAAGAAGGAACGAGACAACCGGAGGCTGGAATCTCCCTATAAGAATTTCTTTAACTCAACTTTATTTTCTTTTAAATTTTAGCAATTTCAATTCGACTTCCCAACTCTTTATTTTATTTTACTTATTTCCGTCTTCAAATCCACCTTTTCAATTCTGTTATTTTTATTCTTTTTCAGGAACACAGGCTTTCTTGGGCACGATTCTGCCTAGGATTTCGAGAAACAAGTATTAGCATAATCCGGTCCTTGAGGACTCGACCCTACTTCTCCTTTACTGTTATTTTTACTCTTTTGCAGGGAATAGGATATTTTTGGTGCATTCAACGACGCATCAGGATTTATTGAATTTGATACTCCTAATCTCTTAATTTCATGTTTTATATTCAGGAGAGCTTAGGGAATCGAAAAGAACTAGAAACGGGCCAAAAAAGGGGCAAAATAGGCCTATACGGCCTGGACCATCGCACACGGGTGGACCGCACAACCGTGTGTGGCAAGCTGGATCGAACACGGCCTGGACTATAGACCATGGGCGTGTCACACGGGCGTGTTCCTGCAGAGATTAGGATGAATTCTATTCAGATTGGGATACTTGTGAGCCAGGAAAGGCATCTCGAAACCTATATAAACACCCTAGGAGGCAACCTAAAAGGGGGTTGGACAGAGGTCGATGGAGTTCGACAAGACATCGAATAGACGCCGCGTAGAAGGAGAAAATATTCCAAGACAGCCGACGGGAACAGCTTAGGAGAAGGATCTCCATCAAAACGAAGGATCTCCTATCAAGTTCTTTAGAAGTTTGTTGGTTTTCCTATGTTTTGTTGTTTTTCCTATTCTAAGATGTTTCCCTTTTTTAGTATGAACTAAATCCCTCAAATACCTAAGGGGATGAAACCTAAGACGAATATTATTATTATTTGATTTATGAGATAAATATTTGTGCTTATTCTTAATTGTGAGTTCTTATTCTTGTTTTGATAATTCAGGTTATTGATTCAAGATGAATGTGCTTATTCAGTGGAGCAAAAGTCCCTGTCTAAGAGTAGATCAACACAATAGGAATTTTAATTAGAAAGAGATTTTAATTAATCAACCTAGAGTCAGTTGTTAGTATCCTCGAGAGAGGTATCAATATAAATCAGGGATTTCTACGGATTAAGCCAAGTGAATAAATCACATGAATCAAAAGTAATAAGTGAAGTCTAGGTGGATTCTTCCTTAGGTATTGCCGATCTCATATAAGTTGTCCAAAAGTATTTTCTCAATTTACTCTCTGTCGCTTCCATAGTTAGTTAAATTAGTTAGTTAATTTTAGATTAAAACCAAATCCCCTTAATTATTAAGTTAGATAATAAAAAGATAGTTAATACTAGTACTCTTGGTCCTTGAGGATACGATATTCCGGACTCACCACAGCTATACTACTGTTCGATAGGTGCGCTTGCCTTTGTCGAAATAATAGTTAGTTTCGAGCTCAATCATATATACAACTCAAAACATTAACCATTCCAACTAGACTATACATGCCATACTTTAATATATACACTTCCAAAAGGTACCAAAATATGATTTGATAGTGTGGTGACGATCCTTGACGATCCCCGAGCTTTCTGTAGCTTAACGATCTATAAAACAATGTAAACACACACAAAGTAAGCTTTCAAAAGCTTAGTAAGCCATATAAAAATAAACTTAACATATCAACATGCATAATCATATTCAATACAAGATCATCAATATATATATATCAATTTCAAATTCACAATTTCTTCTTTGGCTCATTTATTTAGCCATTGCTTTCCAACAAATCATATCTCCAAGTATCTCTTTTGAACATAGCACATTCATACACATACCACATTTTGTCTCATTAAATCTAAGCACATATCTCACTTGTGCACATTCACATATACTTACCTTTCATTCGCAATCATAGTATACATATCAAACGTACCTGAATTGATTACATATTTCACATAGTCCTTCATTTCTCGAAATTGCCCTCTAAACCATTCGGAATCAAATAGGATACTCAAATAACTCAGAATACTCGTACAATGCCAACGTTCTAGACATGGTCTTACATGAAACCAAATATCGATGCCACTATCCCAGACAGGGTCTTACACGAATCAAATACGATGCCAATATCCCGGATATGGTCTTACACGTAAATCTCATATCGAAGCCAACGTCTCAGACGCGGTCTTACACGATATCACATATTGGAAACCTATGTCATGACATATAAAATCCTATCTATTCCTAGGTTCATACGGGACTTTTCAGATAGTGACACTTTGTCGATACTCTCAAATTGCATGTATATATCATCTCGTACACAATCATCACAAATAAATTTCATAGGTACATAAATAATCCAATTCAAATACATTTATTTGTATATAGACTTACCTCGTATTCGGATATAAACGGACGAATTCAGCTACTCAATCACTTTCGACTTTTTACAGTCTAAATCCGATTTCTTTGGTTCTTGATCTATACATATTCAAATTTAACTCATTTATTCACCAAATCATTCAATTCAATCCAAAAACACACATTTAGGGCAATTTACAAATTAGCCCTCATATTTTCGTATTTTGACATTTAAGTCCCTATTTCACAAAATCACAAAATACACATAATTCAATATAACCCATGCTTAGCCGAATTCTCTATAGGTCCCTAGCAGTCCATATTTTTCATTTATTTCACATTTTAGTCCTTTAAAATATTTTTTATCAATTTAATCCAAATTACTCAAATTCACCAAAAATTCAAAAACAAACTATGTTAATCTATCACATATCTTTCATATTTCATCAACTAACATCACAAAAATCAAGTATTCATCAATGGCATATTTTAAAATCATCATCAAATTCCAAAATTAAAGCATAGGTGTTGTAGTACTCGAAGTAACGATTACAAAAACGTAGAAATTATAAAAAACTGAAACCAAAACATACCTTAATTAAAGAACATAAAGGCCGAATGTAACCACAGCTGAAAACACTTTTTTTTTCTTTTCTTATTTTCGGTGGTGGATGGATGAACAATCATACCCAGTTCCTGTTAAATTAGGTTTAGCATAATCGTACATAGTTCGAGGAGCATGATGTTCGGTTGCCTCTGGAGGTGGCGGATGATTTTCATCCATCTCTTCTGTAGTATTAATTTCGGATTCTTGCTCTCCTTCTATGTAGTTTAAGCTTTGCCTTATCTCTCTGCGATTTCTGCGAACGGTACCTTCAATATCACTGTCGTAAAGTAGGGGTCCTGTCGGGTTCCTTCTAGTCATAAACTAGAGGTACCTGAAAGGAGCAAAGAAGAAAATTTAGAAAAATAAAAAAATAAAATTTAATTAAAAAATAAAATAAATAAAATATGGCTAAAGTAATAAAAATTAAGCGTTCTTAATATTTCAGTTCCCCGCCAAAAACTTGATCGTTGTTTCAGAGTCTTAAAAATTTATAAAGAGAATGATCGAACCTGGAAACTAACTATGACAACGATTTGAGGCAAGCGCACCTGTCGAACAGTAGTATAGTTTAGGCAAGACCGAAATGTCGAACCCAAAGGAACTAAAAGTACTAATACTAACTTTCTTTTTATTGTCTAGCCTAAGAATTAAGGGAATTGTTTATCTAAATTAACTAATCTACTCAACTAAATAATCTAAGACAAAGAAGAATGAAATTGAGAAAATAACTTTAGGAAAAACCAATTGATTAAGACGACATGTAAGGAAGAATCCACCTAGACTTCACTTGTTATCTAACTTTGAACCAGATGATTTATTCACTTGACTTGATCCGTAAGATTCCCTAATGTATATTAATCCCTCTCTCGAGGCGACTAACGTCTAACCCTAGGTTGATTAATTGAAATCTCTTTCTGATTAAAACCCCTAGAATTGCATTAACTCGATCTATGGACTCCCATATTAGGATTCACCCTAATCCGGAAAAATCTCGTCACTCTATCTCTAGGCGTGCGATCAACTCCGCTTAACTATGCCAGATCTACTCTTAGGCAGGGACTTTTGCTCCCCCACCTAAGCACATCATACTTGAATTAATATCTCGAAAATATCAACACAAGAATTAAGAACACATAATTAAGAACAAGTCAAATATTTATCATATAGTTCAGAAAACGATAACAAGATTCATCTTAGGTTTCATCCCTCTCAAGTATTTGAGGGTTTAGTCCATAATAATAATAAAGGAATACATCTCAAAAGAAAAGATAAAACAAAACATAAGAAATCCCTAAAACCCCTTAAAGAATTGAAGGAGTGAGCCTCCGTCTTGAGTATAATTTCGGCTTCTTGAGATGAATCAACTGGCTATCTTTGAGTAAATCTCCACAAATCTACCCTCTTTGGCCTAGTTGGACGCCCCTGACTAAAGCCTTGGGTTCCCCCTTTTTAGGTTATACTTAGGGTGTTTATATAGGCTTCAGTATGTGTTTCTTTGCCCCTAAGTATCCTAATCCGAGTGAAACTTCTCTTTGTCATGGTCGGGACACGCCATGGCATACGCCCATGTAAGTTATGGTCAGGCCGTGTTCGAGGCTGTTGAGTGGGGCACGACCGTGTGTCTTAGGCCCAGGCCGTGTGGATTTCGTGATATGGCCCATTTACTCCATTTGGGCCTGTTTTCCGTTCTTTTCATCCTCTGGTGCTCTCCTGGGTATAAAACATGAAAACAAAGGATTAAGAGCACCAAATTACACAATTCAAGGCTTAAATCATCCAAAACCATGCTAAATGTAGGCCTAAAATATGTTACTTTTTCGGTTTATCAGATCCACATCTAAAACATGTTCGATCATTTAATCTATAATTACCCAGATGTCTTTTACCACAATGCTTACATTCAGGTCGCTCGGATCGAATATTTCCCACACTAGCCATCAAAGTTGCTGGAGCTTTGAAGTTCGACTGCGATCTAGCTCGATCTCTATTCGAATGTTCCACATTAGTTTTTGAACGGCTATGCTCATCTCTGAATTTCTTTGAAGCAGACTGAAACGATTTACTCAAAAATCTCTTTCTCACATCTCTGGCTTCAAACTCAGCTTTTCTTTTATCTTTCCAGAATTCCAGAATTCTGGTATCTTTTATCGATCAACAAGCACAACAAACTCTTTTATTTCCAGAATTCCAACTAGCAAATGGATGTCCTCATTCAGGCTGTCTTCAAACCTTTTACACATTATTTCTTCTGTTGAAACACATTCTCGTGCATATTGACTTAATCTCACGAATTCTCGTTCATATTCAATAACGGGCATACAACCCTGTTTCAATTCTAGAAACTCTTTTCGCTTTTGATCTATAAACCTCTGATTGATATATTTCTTTCGGAATTCAGACTGAAAGAAATCCCATGTAACCCATTCTTTTGGAACATCAGAAATCAAAGTCTTCCACCACTGATAAGCTGCATCTCGCAGCAAGGAAACAACATTTCACACATTCATCAGGAGTCAATGACATTTCATCAAACACTCGGATTGTGTTCTCAAGCCAAAACTCAGCTCTCTCAACATCATCATCACTAGTGGCCCTGAACTTTTCAGCCCTATATTTACGGATTTTATCAGCTGGAGGCCTATTCATCAGATTCAGATTCATAACCGACAGCACAACAGAAGTCTAAGGAGGATTAGGTGGGGGTGGAGGTTGTGAAATAGCCAAATTTGTTCTAACATATTGAGTGAACCACTCATTCATCATTTGGAAGAAGGCTTGTTTAGCCTCTTGGTAAACCGTAAAAGTAACATATTTTAATCCCACATTTAGCATACTTTTGGATGATTTATCCCCCAATTTATGTAAAAAGGTGCTCTTAATCTTTTCTTTTCATGTTTTATATCCAGGAGAGCACCAGAGGATGAAAAAAACGAAAAACGGGCCCAAAACGGAGTAAATGGGCCATATCACGAAATCCACACGGTCGTGCCTCATTAAACAGTGTCGAACACGGCCTGGCCACGACTTACACGGGCGTGTGCCATGGGTGTGTCCCTGCCGCGGCCAAGAGGAGTTTTACTCGGAATAAAATACTTGGAGGCAAAGAAACACATTCCAAAGCCTATTCAAACACCCTAGTAGGAATTCTACTTGAATTAGGATACCTAGGGGCCAAGTAAGGCATCCCAAAGTCTATATAAACACCTAAGGGGGCAACTTAAGCGGGAAGTTCGGCAGAAGCCTTCTGCCAGGGCTTTAGTCAAGGGCGGTGAGCTAGGCCAAAGAGCCAAGCCGAAAAGGTCAGATTTGTGGAATCACTTGAAGATAGCCAGTTGACCCATCTCAAGAAGCCGAAATTCTACTCAAGACGGCGGATCTCTCCTTCAATTCCTTCAGGGGGTTTTAGGGATTTCTTATGTTTTGTTTTATCTTTTCTTCTGAGATGTCTTCTTTATTTGTTATGAACTAAACCCTTCAGGTACCTGAAGGGGATGAAACCTAAGACGGATCTTGTTATTGTTTTCTGAACTATATGATAAATACTTGATTTGTTCTTAATTATGTGTGCTTAATTCTTGTGTTAATATTTCCGGGATATTGATTCAAGTTGAATGTGCTTAGGTGGAGGAGCAAAAGTCCCTGCTTAAGAGTAGATATAGCATAGTTAAGCGGAGTTGATCTCACGCCTAGAGATAGGGTGACAGATTTTGCCGAATTAGGGTGAAACCTAATATGGGAGTCCATAGATCGAGTTAATGCGATTCTAGGGGTTTTAATTAGAAAGAGATTTCAATTAATCAACCTAGGGTTAGACGTTATTCGCCTCGAGAGAGGGTTTAATATAACTTAGGGAGTCTTACAGATCAAGTCAAGTGAATAAATCGTCTGGTTCAGTGTTAGATAACAAGTGAAGTCTAGGTGGATTCTTCCTAAGGGTATCGTCTTAATCAACTGAGTTTTCCCAACAGTATTTCCCCAATTCATTCTTTTTGTCTTGAGTCTTTAGCTTAGTAGTTAGTTAATTTTATATTAGATAACAAATTTACGTATTTTCGGCTAGATAATAAAAAGAAGGTTAGTATTAGTACTTTTAGTTCCTTTGGGTTCGACAATCCGGTCTTGCCTAAGCTATACTAATGTTCGATAGGTGCACTTGCCTCAATCGTTGTCAGAGTTAGTTTCCAGGTTCTATCATTCTCATTCATATAAATTTTAAAACTCTGAACTCTAGCGATCACCTCTCCTTCCTGACCGCTTGTAGCCGGTCTCGAATTAGATGACGCTGTCCCTTGAGCGGGAGCAGGTGCGCTACTTTCAACGTCATCAGCTACAGCTCTTTTGGGATCCATTTACTAAACAAAAGCACATTTTATACGTCAGGATCCATCACACTATCACAGTTTGTATTTATGGCATGTATAGCTAGACTATCACATACTACATTAGTCCTAGAATCGACTAAACCGTAGCTTTGTTACCAATCAAATGTAACACCCCTAACCCGTAGCTGTCGTCAGTCTGGGGTTAAAGGCATTACCGGATAAATCGGATCTTTTACGAACATTATACATCGTAATTTAATAAATCAAATCAAAGTGTCCCTTAAATAGGTCTACGAGACCTTAAACATGCATTAGAAAGAGGTCGGGACTAAACCGAACACATATAAAATTTTTTGAAAATTAAACATTTTTCAAAGCTACAAAGGTCACACGCCCGTGTGGGCAAGCCGTGTGCCTCACACGGCCTCAGATACGCCCATGTGTCTAGGCCATGGCAAAAATAGGGCATACATACTGACTTGTCTACACGGCCTGAGACACGCCCGTGTGCCTCACCCGTGGTCGACACTGACTTGCACCACATGGCCAGTCACACGCCCGTGTGTCCAGCCCGTGGTCGAAACTGACTTGCTTTGAAATGCAACCACAAGGGACACGGTCGAGTCATACGCCCGTGTGCTCAACCGTGTGGGCAAATATAGGCCACTTGCAAGGCCAATTTGCCACCCACACTTTGGTTTATACCTACAAGCAATATACCAATTCAAATCACATGTCCAATGCAAACATAACATTCCAAAATGACCATCTTTTCTAACCATTCAAGAACATTTCAAACACACCAACTTATGTGCCATTTAGCTCAACCTAATCACAAGCATTTCTAAGCAAAATTCATCCACAAACTTACCAATTCATTATGACATCTTTTCATCTATAATATACCAACTTTGCATTATAAAACATAGATCAAATATTACCATTTGCACGTCTATTTACAAGCCATATCACATAGCTTATATATACAACTCAAAACATTAACCATTCCAACTAGACTATACATGTCATACTTTAATATATACACTTCCAAAAGGTACCAAAATATGATTTGATAGTGTCGTGACGATCCTTGACGATCGTTGAGCTTTCCGTAGCTTTAACGATCTATAAAACAATGTAAACACACACAAAGTAAGCTTTCAAAAGCTTAGTAAACCATATACAAATAAACTTAACATATCAACATGCATAATCATATCCAATACAAGATCATCAATATATATATATATATATATCAATTTCAAATTCACAATTTCTTCTTTGGCTCATATATTTAGCCATTGCTTTCCAACAAATCATATCTCCAAGTATCTCTTTTGAACATAGCACATTCATACACATACCACATTTTGTCTCATTGAATCTAAGCACATATCTCACTTGTGTACATTCACATATACCTACCTTTCATTCACAATCATAGTTTACATATCAAATGTACCTGAATTGATTACATATTTCACATAGTCCTTCATTTCTCAGAATTGTCCGCTGAACCATTCGGAATCAAATAGGATACTCAGATAACTCAGAATACTTGTACAATGCCAACGTCCCAGACATGGTCTTACATGTAACCAAATATCGATGCCACTGTCCCAAACAGGGTCTTACTCGAATCAAATACGATGCCAATGTCCTGGACATGGTCTTACAATTAAATCTCATATCGAAGCCAACGTCTCAGACGCGGTCTTACATGATATCACATATCGGAAACCTATGTCATGACATATAAAATCCTATCTATTCCTAGGTTCATACGGGACTTTTCGGATAGTGACACTTTGTCGATACTTTCTCGAATTTCATGTATATATCATCTCGTACACAATCATCACAAATAAATTTCATAAGCACATAAATAAGCCAATTCAAATACATTTATTTGTTTATAGACTTACCTCGTATTCGGATATAAACGGACGAATTCGGCTACTCAATCACTTTTGACTTTCCACGGTCTAAATCCAATTTCTTCGGTTCTTGATCTATACATATTCAAATTTAACTCATTTATTCACCAAATCATTCAATTCAATCCAAAAGCACACATTTAGAGAAATTTACAAATTAGCCCTCATATTTTTGCATTTTAACATTTAAGTTCCTATTTCACAAAATCACAAAATACACATAATTCAATATAACCCATGCTTAGCCGAATTCTCTATAGGTCCCTATCAGTCCATATTTTTCATTTATTTCACATTTTAGTCCTTTAAAATATTTTTTCTCAATTTAATCCAAATTACTCAAATTCACCAAAAATTCAAAGACAAACTATGTTAATCTATCACATATCTTTCATATTTCATCAACTAACATCACAGAACTCAAGTATTCATCAATGGCATATTTCAAAATCATCATCAAATTCCAAAATTAAAGCATGGGTGTTGTTGTACTCGAAGCAATGATTACAAAAACATAGAAATTATCAAAAACCGAAACTAAAACATACCTTAATTAAAGAACATCAAGGCCTAATGTAACCAAAGCTGTAAACTCTCTTTTCTTTTCTTTTCTTATTTTCGGTGGTGGATGGATGAACAATCCACTATCATCTTTCATTTATTTTATTTATTACATATTAATGTATTATTTACTAAATTAACCTTTGAATTTTTATAAGTAAACCATATAAACTAAGCCCATAACCGTCCATCCCGAAGTCTAATGGCCAAATTACAACATAAGGCCTCATATATAGAAAGACACATCAATTAAGCACTTAATCAAATAGAAGGCTATTTTTACATTTCATGCGATTTAGTCCTTTTATTAAATTAAGCACACAAACGACAAAAATTAATTCACGAGACTTTCACACATGCTTAATCACATACTGTAGACATGGAAAATAATATTAAAATATTTTTTTGACTCGGATTTGTGATCCCGAAACCACTATTCCAATTAGGGCCTAAACCAGACTGTTACAATATGAAACGGTAAACCAATTTTTGAAAGTACAATATCTTTAATGATAATTGTATTAATTCAATAAACTTTAGAAGGAAAGGCATGTATATGGGATTTATTAAGAAAATATCATATAATTTGAAATGAGTTGTTGGATAATAATCTTTGATAATAAAATTTGTACCTTAAACATATAGGGTTATCTTGTAATAAATATGAGATGCTAGGGTATAAGGTGCAAATTGACCTAAGGTGAATTTTCTCTTATTTCAAAACATCAAACCTTATTTTGGTATCGATAACAAATGATATAGTATTGATACTTCAATTAGTTCATTTATACTTATTGTATTTATTTGAAATTTCTAAACTTCGAAGCTCAAATTGGTATCGATACCAGGATAAGGGTATCAACACTTAAATTAAGACACTGATACTTAGATCTAAAATAACAGAGAAAATATTTTTAGTGTTTTAAAGATAAAATTTTATATTCCTAATCCCAACTGTAAATGCAACATTTTATTGATACGAAACCAATGTTGTTGCTTCGACCCAAATGTAGCATCCCGAGGTTTGACCCAATTAACGAGTCGGGTTAGGGGGTGTTTCAAAAACTTAATTTAAAATACATATATGAGAGTATATAATGACACATTAGAGTTTTAACTAATAAATTAAGCTAAGAATGGCTTAAACAAATACACATTATTTATATATTAAAATAATTATATTTTATCAATGTTTTTTAAACTGGATCAGTGGTCGACTCGATTAGATCGGCGATTCATCGGTCCAACCGGTTCAATTAAAAAATTATTAATTTTTTTAAAATAAAAAAATAATTTAAAATTTTAAAAAATCTAGTTCAATTGCTTGGTTCAACCGATTGTTTACTCGGTTCAACTGGTTCATTTCAATTTTCGAGTCAACTGGTTCATTTTAATTTTCGAGTCAATTGGTTCAAAGCCCCTCTGTAAGCCAATACTCTAGCCCGGAGCGAAGGCAGAATTTTTTTTTAGGGGGGTTGAAATTAAATTTTAATTTTTACAATAGTAACAATACAATTTCACCATTTGAATAGCCTATATGTTTATGATTTTTAAAGGATTATATCAAAATTTTATCATTTTTTAGGGGTGCAAAGTGCAACTTTACATTTACTAATTTATTTTTTTAAAAAAGGCCTAAATGGAATTTTTTTCATTTTAGGGGGGGCGGGGCTCTACCAACCCCCCCTCGACTATGACCCTGACTCTAGTCAATTCTCGGTCCAACTAGGTTGACCAGTTAGTCCGGTCCGATTCAAGCAACATTGTATTTTATACTATAAAGAATTTATTGTTAAATATTTATAAATTGTTAAATTTTTTTATTAAAATAAACTTTTAATATTAAACAGTTATTAAAATAATAAATTTATTGATTACATTAATAATTTACTATATTATTAAATATAAATAATTAAATATGTATGTTTAATAATATTGAATACTATAATATTTAGTATTAATATTTTTAAAAATAAAATAATAATTATTAATATGATATTAATATTTCTTTTCGAAAAATGACATACATTTTTCAAGAAGGTAAATCAACTTATAAGAAAAGAGTTTTTTTTTCCTTAATTTATAAATTTTTTTTTGTTGATCAAACTATTTTTGAAACAAATACAAAAAATATTAAAAAGAAATTCTTTTTTGCATAAATCATTTTTCAAGAAACAAACACAACCTTAAAAAAATGAGGGTAAAAACATATTTTGAGCTAACTTGTGCATTTTATTCTAGCCAAGGTACATGTTTATACACATTATGATTTATCTAAGAAAAAAATTAGAATAAATAAAATATAATCCTTATAAATAAGCGATTTACGATTATACAGGATATTCTCTAGCAATGTTTTATAGAACTTTGCCCTTTGAGTCTTTTAATTCTTTTGCACATCAAAACGGAAAAGAGATGGGAGGTGTTACAATGCTGGCCTTTTTTTTCACTTAAATCTGAGTCTACTTTATCCCAAGTCAAATTTGAAGGTAAGTTGTGTTTTCCGCTTTTTATTAGAAATAATAAAATCTCGAAAGAAAAATTCACTTAACTTTATTTTATTATACAATAGTCATTAATTTTTATTGATTTATAACATTTTGGTTATTGAATCATTAATGATTGCATAATTTGTAGGTCAAATTGCACATCTAATTCCTATATTTTTTTCTTTATGAGAAATTTAATTTAACTTTCGTTCTTCGTTTTATTTTTTTATTTTCCTCATTCTTTTCTTTTTTTTATAAAATATTTGAGAAGTGAAGCAAATAGATTAATATCATTGTATTTTAGATTATACATAAATTATAATAAAGTTACTCAAACCCAAATAATAAAATTAAATCCAAATACGATTTCTAATAATTAAAACCCAAAACAAAATTTAATCCATTTAAAAACAAATTTAAAATAAAATCTAAATCTATCATGAAATTTTACTTATTCTACTCTTTACTTTTACTCCTTCACCTGCGTTGTAATTGTAGCAGTAAACTCAACGTTGTCGATTGCTTTCAACCATTCTCGGAGTTCGGTTGTTGTCTTTCTCATCTCCAAAGAGCAACTAATAGCAAGGGTTGAATTATTTTGTAAGAGATGAAACATAATTAAGATCCAATGGGAATTGGTAAAGAGTAAGAAGAGAATGGGATGTTTTTGTGTGTATACTATGAATATATTTTTAATTTGTTTAAACTTGATGTTTTAGATGAATTAAATTTTGTTTTGGGTTGTATTGGGCTTCAGTCCACAAATTAAGTTCATTTCTTTTGCTTCTCAAATCTTTTGAGAAGAAAAAAGAAAGAAATAAATTGCTTTAAAAGAAGTAACGTCACAATGATTAAATCGATAATACTTGGAAGGAAGAGGAGAGGAGATGTAATATAAGATATGTAAGTGACTAGATACGATTGCTGATTGTTTTGGTAGTGTGTAGAAAAATTAACACCAAGAGCTGGAAAATTGAAGACACTAGTTTTATATTACATTACATACACGAAACAAATTATAAAACAAACCGGGCATCTACCTACGCCAAGCTCGTTTGAGTGTTGTCCTAGTATTCATGTTTAAAAATGTTTTGACACAATAATATTTTTTCAACTAATATGCAAAAGAAGACACTAACAAGACAAATTGTATTAACTTGAAATGTGATCATCTTTCTTCTTCATCTTCAGCAACGCTGTAGTTGAGTACCTTGTTTTCCCTACAAAATTTCATCAGAAAGTACCATCCAATGGCGCCAACAGTCATGAGTCCACTAACCAAATACACAATTTTAGTGGCAATAACCATAATAACTACAAGGAATGCAGATGGGATTAAGCACATGAGAACTAGTCCCGGAATCCTGAGAGGCACCCTGTAAGGTCTTTTTATTTCTGGCAACTTTCTCCTCAACCAAACAAAAGAAGAAAACTCCAGAAGCATCCCTAAACTGTACAAGAAATTTGCGGAGGATATGATATCAGTGAAATCCATGTACGACATTCCAATTGTGATCAAAGTTGAAAGCAGTATCCCCACCCAAGGAGTGTTAAACCATTTGGATCTGCTACCAAAAAGCTTGGGCAGAATGGCTAAATTTGCCATTCCCTCCAGTTGATAAGCACAGCTGCTTAGTTGAGCTTCAAATAAGCCAATCGCTGATAAAACAGCACCAACTTCGATCCACACTTTTAGCCACTTCCCTGCAATCATCTCAGCAGCGTCAGCATGAAATCCGGACGTCCAGTCACGTTGATCCACGGAAACAGCCCCAATAACCGCGAATAGTGGAACCAGGTAGGCTAAGCAAGTGAAAACCACTGCCACAAGCAGAGCACGAGGAAACGTCTTCTGGGGTTTATCTACTTCGCCGGCAAGAGTACTGACGTTGTCCCAAAAGTTCAAATTCCAGAAAAGCGTGTTGAAGAACAAATTCCAATCTCTTTTCACACCTTTCTGACCTAAACTCAGCCATCTATGGGGTTGGATCTTGGGGATTGCTATGAGAGACATTATAATGAAAGGCGAAAGCGAAATAACGCCCAGCAAAACTGCAGCCCAACCAACGATGGCTAATCCGGTATAGTTTACAAAAGATAATACCAGCGTGGAAATCAAAATAGAGATGTGGCGAGGCCACCCCGACTCCAAAGGATGAATGATCTTCTCCAGGTAGTCCACGCAGAGAACTGGGAAAGCTGCGATGTTAATGACACCACTCAAGAACTTCCAAGATCCCATCAGGGACCCAAAGAATGGACCGAACGCACGTTCAGCCCAAATAACGAAGCCTCCATTACCAGGAAAAGCAGTAGAAAGCTCAGCCGTGATGAGAGCTTCAGGGACGCTCCAGATAAAAGGAAAGAGGAGGAAGCCCAGAAGGGCCAAGAGGGGTCCCGCAGCCTGGACTGCCGGCTCTTCTCCATAGGGACCGCCAGCAACTTCAAAATAGATGAGGAAAATTAGAGGGATCAGAGTCAATTTTTTGGGTGTTTTGGGGGGTTGTTCAGATGGGTGGCCAAGATTTTCTTCGTCCATGCCTGGAGGTGCGACCCCGTTCCTTGACTGGAGTTCCAGTTGCGTCATCGTTGACTCACCAAAGTTTGGGGGGAGGGAGGGATTGTTTAGTACTAATATAGGATGAGAGGAAGTCAGAGCCAAGAAGATCTGCTGTAAAATATAGTCAAAAAGAAGGGGCTGGGTGGGGCTGGGTATCTAGAAATTCAGCATTCCCGGGCGCTTGCCAATACCTTGCGTCACCATCTCTACTTTTACTACCACTATTTGTCCGTTTTCTTCTTTCAACATACGATACGTGCAGATTAAATCAACGAGATTCTCACCGTGAGTGGTGTACTCAAGAGATATAAATTCCAAATTTGGGCACGAAATTATTAACAATCTCAAACATAAATAGTATTTACAATGGATATAGAAAAAATTAACAATCCTCGTTATATGAAAAGGAAAAATAAGTGATTTAATCATCATATTTTAGCTTTTTTAACCTGCAACTAGCGTAAATTTGCATCATCATATTGTATCATTTCATTTGGATTTGCATTTTTACGTTTTCGGTGAAATCCTCAGGCAAAGGGAGGAGAAAGAAGACTGGCCTCTCAGAGACTGAACCCTTTGCTTATTGCTTCTCCAATTCGTAGCCTAACTTTTGGGGTTCTTATACCATATTCCATGTTTAAATATAAATCGACTTCGAAGGTGGTTGTGGTTGTTGCAAATGCCATTGTTGTTGCGGCATCCGGACAGGATCATCAAGAGTGATCTTTGGGCAAAAAAGGGGGAAAAAGAACATCAGTTACGGTCCAAATATCCTTCGAGTGTAACACGGCCAAAATGGTAATTCATACCGACACGGCCAAAAGATATCTCAAAATTTTAACTGAAAACAAAAGTGAAGCTTCTCGGTATACATAGGGGTACGTTACCAATAAAATTAGTCATTCACATTTGGAATTTTGAACAACTTGAGCCCTACAAAGTTTCAAGTGATTGGGGCAGAGGAAAGGGAAGTTAAACATACAAGGAAATTGTTGTATCTCTACAGATCCCCAACCCCAATCCTCAAACAGTCCTTTTAAAAACAAAAATTAAAAGGAAAGTAAATGCCATATTGTCTGTCAGTCAGCTGGAAATGGTACATTATATATATGGCCCCATAATGTTGCCCAGCTTTTCTGACTCTTGCGTAAACTCAACCAAAACTCAATTCAAGTAAACAACCCAACCAACCCTCACCAAGGAAGCAGCCTCACTCACTAGCCATGTACAAGCTTGCCGCCATTGACAAACAAATCGCATCTTAAATTTCGCAAAAGCCCTAGGCGCAAACCCACTGACGGGCACAGGCCACCAGAGATTCAACATCGCAAAGTTAGTGTGCTCTATAGGAAGTAATCAGGTGTCCTCCGGGTTACATCTGGCTATCCTCTCCTATGAGCTGGCTCAAACTGCAACAACAGATACGAACACATTGCTGAAGTTAGAGTTCATACACAAGCCAAAATGAAAATATTGAGCAAGCAGCATGAAAACAGCACACCTGAATAAACATATGACCCTTGCAGTCATCAACTTCCAGGATGGAGGCCATGTTTCCACATCGATAGCAATAATTGGGTGAGCTAAATATAGTAACAACCTTTTGTTCCTGTCGAAGAAATGATATCATTTACACAAATTTCATACCAAAACTAAGATGCTTCTGGAGAAAGCACCAAAATAGAGGAAGTACTTACATGACCCCAATTGTATCCTTCCATTACCAACTGATGAGCCCTAGCAATAACCTTCAAATTCTTTGTATGGTTAAATTGCTCAGATATGTCCTGAAGATGTCATAAAAATTAACACGCAAGTCCACGGACCACTTGAGAAAAATGGAGGAATAAAATCAAAAAAGGAAGCAAAGCTAAAAATAATGATAATAATAATAATGATAATAATAATAATAATAATAATACTTGGCCGAAGGTATATCCAGCACCCCTTGGAGAAATACCCCAACCACAACGATCATCTGGATCAGACCACAATAGATCACACATGGGACCCTCATGAGGGACTTCTTGGACACGATCAAATTACGTATGTTATCCAAGGTTTCAATGGATGGCGACAATCCACCATGGAGACAGAAAATTTCAGATTCAACCTTCAAAACAACAGAATCTCTGCAGCTAAGAACCATTAACAAATACAATGCTTTTCACAGCAACTGGATTCAGTTGCCAAAAACTAAAAGAACTATATCAGAAGTTTGTAGTAAAATCAGCAACATTTGCTCAGATTAACTTAATTAGCTGTTCAGTCAACAATAATATTAAGCATACAATTGAAGCTTTCAGTGATGATTAGAGCTGCTGTTTTGGGCAAAGATTACTAGATACAAAGACCAGCAAAACAAAAGGTTCTGGGGCTGTCAGGAAAAATGATGAAAAATGCAAGCTAAAAGTGATGGCAGTATCTTTATTTTGATTAGTATTTAGTATTATATGGAAGAAGTTGAAAGGTTACATCATGTAGTAAATAAGGGGTCTACACCAACTCCAGATGAGAGCTGGTTACAAGTACGCCTCAAATAAGGATATGTTCGACTTTTATAGTTTTTTCTTATATTTAGAGGGTCTGAACTCCACAAATCCATTGGTCGCGAGTAAGGCAAGCACTTCATGAAAAATGAAGAGCAGCAAGGGAATACTTGCCAAAAGTCGTGCAAAGTATTGAAACATTGGAATAGATCAACCACATGGTGCTACGTATCTCAAATATTTGAGGTACACCCAGGTTAATGTCCTAATTTCAAGTAACAGCCTAAAAAACTTATCACTTCAACAACATCAGACCATAAATCAAGATTATTGGAACCGGACCAGACCAGCTGGTCCGGAGAAAGAGGTTGAATTGGCTGACCTGCGAACCAATACTGGACAGTTGAACCAGATTTTTCCATTTTTAATATTTTTTAATTTTTATGAATTTTTTAAATATTTTATTTTATCAAACCAGTCAGACTGGGAACCATGGCCTAACTGGTCCAACCACCACTCTGGTTACCAAAACATTGCCATAAATATGAAAATACTAACCAATGCCGTTAGCGGAAAATAGTCAAACAGATCAGTAAAGATCTTAAAAACATTAGCATTTACGTACCTGCAGATAAAATAGAAAATGCAGCTTCAAACCCAACCAAAAATTTAATAAGAGAAACTTGCTAATCCAAGAAAATGAATGAATAATTAACACAGGACCAGCATGCGCCATTAAAGTAGTTCCAAATAATTTTGACTACATAACTGGTTCTGTAAATTTCAGAAGAATCATCCAGTATTCAATCGCAGAAAACTTCACATGTACTTTAAAATTAGAAAACTGCATGCAAAACAAGCTTGATTCATGGATATGGACGACATCCCATTGCCTCAGCACTAACATAACACATTATTTTTCTTAATTGAACAATTGGGCAATAAACTGATTTAAACAACAAAGTTGAGTTAGTAAAGGAAGATATGGCAGCTATTAAAAAAACATATCTTACATCTAGATCATACTTTTTAAAACAATCTTCACATAGTGCCCTATCATATGTCCTCTTTGTTTTATTTATTTTCCACATTAGCATGTTGCGTCAAAGCTGGACATTGACAACAAACTATGACCAAATCGCAATACAAAATTAATACTTAAGCCTGAATACCTTTGCAAACCACATAAATAAATGAAATGAATGAAAAAGGACAGATACGAGGCAATATTTATAATCAAAATAAAGAAAGGTAGCATCAATCTCAACCCTAAGAAAGAAAGTATTTCTGCACACAAATAAATTTATATAGCAAGATTCTAAGATACTTCCTTAGGCATTCATCATAAAAGCCATACACTTGAGTAATCTGCGTTAAAAACATGAAATCTTAACAAGACATGAAACAATAAAGACGATATAACTGGCAATGAAAAATGGAAAACATAAATGACGCACAAATAACATAGCATACCTGACGGCTCTCATGATTTCCCCTGAGAATTGTTATCCGTTGAGGGTAACGCACTTTGAGGGCTACCAAGAGCTGATCAAGAATCATCACAAGCAAATTAAGAGTTGCAACCATAAGAAAACACAATTAATTGCAATCAGTTAAGTTCATTGACAAATCATTCATAGAATGAACAACAATATTTATAGCATTATTCCTGAGACTCCACCTCCTCCAGACTACTTATGACAACAGGAAAGAAAAAAGAATTGATTATACATTATAATCCCTTTGTTGTAGTGGTCGACCAACAAGTATGGTAGGATATGAAACCCAAACAGCAGATAGAACTCCAACGTGAGGGAAGTAGAGGCATATGAAGTAAGAACAAGGTTTCAACATGCTTTACAAGGTATAAAGCTCTGAAGTAATATGTTAGGATTAAAAAAAACAAGAAGTTAATTAAAATTGACCCATTTCAACAGATGAAAAACTTTGCCATAATTCAGTTTTAGCATCCAAGTGATAAGCTCAAATTGAGTACCAAGCACATAGGTGTATTTGTGTGTTTGCACAAACGTTTATGTATGTGTGCATGTATGTGTATATATATATACACACACATGCACACAGAGAAATCAGTCAACATTAAACATACCTACCACCTAATATTAATAAAAAATTAAGCGAGCAATGAAGTGCTCAGCTCAGCAAAGAATATACTAAGCTCGTCGATATTTCTGTAAGTGTGCACGCATACACGCATCCACCACCTAAGATTACACAACTCAGTCAAGACTGCATGGAAATTCATCAGACAGAAAAACTTAATCAAATGGAAGAAGAGCAATTAAAGTATTATAACAACAAAGTAAACCTACTTTTCTTCCAAAATGACTACAGTTTAATTAACAAAAATAATGTAGGTTTCTAGCTTGGAATAATCACTAATAGAAAAGAACACAATCAGAAACAAGAAAATAAAAAGTAAAATATAGGAAAAACAGGATATTATATCGTACTTATCGTTACAATTTCAACTGAATAGTAACCACGATCAACATAATCTCCCATGAACAAGTAATTTGTATCTGGACACTGACCATGAAATTTGCCAAAAAAAAACAATATATTAAAATAAAAAAGAACACTGATATCAAAATAAACTAAATAAGAAGTCAAACTAAGAAAAACAGATCACTGCACCGAAATCTTGTATGAATAGCAAATAAGTAAACAACTATCCGAATCAATTCAAACTCACAAAATATGGAAGTCATTCTGATTCCCAGTGCAATATGTTACATACAGGCACCAGTGTTCCAAGTTCCAACTAACAACATCCAACAAATTAATGAGAAAAAAAATCTATAGAGTTGAAATATCATTGGCTGTGGTTGATAGCTGTGAATTGTGCTATTGATTTATAAATGATTGTCGAAGAACAGATAAGAACAAAGACTACATTCATTGCAAATAGTTCACAACAGTTGGCATCACATTTGAAACACAAAACAGCAGCTTCAATCAGAAAAATTACCTTCCCTCCAATTCGAAAAAGCTCTGCAAGATCATGAAACTGCCCATGAATATCACCGCATATTGTAACAGGGCTTTTGACAGGCTGTGTCGCACCAAACATAAAACTATTCAAATCATAGTAAGCCAATCATATATGTGATGTGGAGGAACAGGCAATTCATGGATCATTAAAGTAATTTCAAGGCTCCAGTAGTACGTCTTAAAACTAGAAACTTAACCAAGAATTCAAGGTTCACATAGGAACACCCCAATTGTTAGAACACAACAATTTTGGTTTTGACAGATTAAGTTCATATCGTGGAAGGAATTGGCAAGGTTTTATTCTGCAAACCAAAGCACAGCGGGCTTGCATGCATACCAAAAGATAAAATACGAAGAAGTTAAAGATGCTTCATGACCGTATAGAGAGTTCAAAAGACGGGAAGAGACGCGAACAACTATGAAAGCCAACAGTTGCTATAAAAGCATCCAAAGTTCTTATTGTTCCCTTTTCCTTTTTCAATAGAGTATCAATTGTTGAACAAAAACTTTTGGCGTCTTTTAATTTATCATTCATCATGGGAAGAAAGAAAAGATTTTAAAGCAACAGACTCCGTACATTTCCTTTTCAGTAAAAGAACCAGAGAGATTACCACCACCAGAAACAAATCTTTAGCACCAAAAAAATTTCAGTCATATACTTGAGAAAATTAAAAATATATGCACCAAACAAATATAGGCTAACAGAAACATAAATAATCAATAAAGAGATATTATCTTGGGGGGAAAAAACTAATAAAAGAGAGTGGCGACAAAGACAATGGATGATAAGGCAGGCCTGAACATTGCTTTCGTCCATCAGTATCTCCTTAGCCTTGTCAGTTGTCACATAATGCCCTAACCTAATTTATATAAATAAAAAAAGAACCCACAATAATATCAGGCACACAATGGAAGAGAATTATTATCTACAAAGAGGGGTGAGTAAACAATGAATTTTAGCAAGCCATAAGGGGAGCACATTAACAAGTATTAAAGCTGATGAAACATTAACCTAAATAGATGTGCAAGGCACAATAAAGGCACGGGAAAAAAGGTCATCCAAGTGAAGTTGCTAATTTCTACAAATAATAACAAATAATAAAACAAAATTGCACTAGTTATATTTAATAACTCCACTTGTAGCTATACTATTATAAAACCCATAACTAAGTGTCCCAAGTTAAGCAATATCAACTCAGTTGTTGAATAGACCACAACAAATTAAAGTTATTTAACAACCATGAAGCATGGACACAGACATAGACACGTGACATGGACAAAGTGACATGACAATTTTTAAAAATTAATGACACTGGTACCACAGGACATGACAATATAATGCATTTTTATACTTTTATTAATATGTGAAGAAATATCAATTGAAATTATTATTTATTTTAATAGAATTAATTTATACTAATCTTACTTTGGATGCAACTGGGGCCAGTGCGTTTGAAGTTAAAGTGCAAAAATTGAAGTAAGTTGAACTGATGCTCAAATCAGTTCCCTTTGAATCACCTCCATTGAGGTGAGATTTCCCAACTGACGCAAATTTTTTCACTGGAGGGTCGAGCACCAGTTGCTGCAACTAGTGTTTATACTTATAAAAATATCCTTTCTTTCATCTATATCTCTATCTACCATCCCTAAATAGTAACCTATTTACTGATAAAACTTTTTTTATTCCTAATATGTGTTATAAACTTCTTATCTGTTAAATATTATTTAAATTGTTAAAATTTATATGTTAAATATTATTAAAAATACTTATAACATAATAATCTAATTAATGTAAAATATTATTTAAATAAATAATTACATCACTAATAAAATTCAAAATATTATTATACATATTATTTTATTAATAAATTTTAAATTGACATATTTTTAATAATTTCTTTAAAATGATATAATTTAAATGTTTTATTATATACAATTTTTAGCCCAACGTTCTTAATCGTAATTTTCCATTCTCATCTCAACGCTATAACTGTATTTGAATCCAAACGCATATTCATCACAGGTTTTAATCCTACTATTACGATCTCACCTTATAAATAAAACATACTAACTAATTAAAACTCAAATGACTTTGGACTAAAATATCTAGTATAATTCATTTTATTTTTTAACCTTCTGTACTTTTCTTTTTTTAGGCATTAACAAAACTATGTGTTTTATTATTAAAGGAATAACCCTAGATTATTCGTTCTATATCAAAAAACCTTCTTCTTCATTCACTGCCAAGCTGCTGCTGCTTCTTTTCTCATTTTCATTTGTCATTTTCTTTCCAAAGCTTCGTCCACCCACCAGCTACCTTCTTCTACACAAAAGTCTTCTTTCCAACCTCCATTTTTAAGTTGAAAACAATTTATCTGTTCCGCTGCTTGATACCCATGTCAGGACCATATTTGAGCTTTTTCTGTCCCATCTCTGGCATGCCCCGTACATTTCCTTTTACCCTCAATAGATAATGCAATGCATCACATTTAAAGATTAAAAAAAAAAAAAAAAGAAACATAAGAGAAGCCTACAACCCTATGCCTTCACAAAATGCATGTGCCTCAATGAAAGTTGGCTTTTGCAAGCTCAGTATTGCCATTGGCGCCTAAATATGGTGCTTGACTACACTAAAATAACTGTCCAAATAAGATCAATGCAGCAAGCAAGAAATTGATTTATCACAACTCAAATTACAGCACCTCGCTCTTTAACAAAGAGCGTTCTATTTACTTCAGGAGTTAGACAAACAAGGCTTGTGTAAAACTTCCTATTGTGAGAAGCCTAAGCGTGAACAAATGCAACAAAAAGGGTAACTGATACCCATAGACTTCGCCAAACTTGTCGAGAAATTCAGAACATTTCTACCCTTCTAGTCTCAAAAACCAATTCTTTAGTCAATTGAATATGGTTACCATACGAGAAAATGGACGACAAAATGGATCAATATCAGTGAAAACAAGCAACACATTTAATTCCATTAAGAATATATACTTTTTTCCTTGGGAAATGAAACAAAGCCAGAAAATGAACAAACAAAACGAATCCATATCAGTGAAAGCAAGTGGAAAAAAAACATAATTCAACAAAGATCTTATCTTGCTTTCGTTTTCCCTTCAAAGTCTTCGATAAAATAAAATGGATCTGACCCCATACAGAGAAAATACTAAACAAAAAATGGATCGGTGGCAAAAGCCGCAGATCAAGCCGCAACCGCAAATGAAGAAATCCGAAACAGATCCGTTACGTTGGGGGAAGAAAATATATGTACCTCCTGCTCCGATAAAGGCTTGCACTGCATAAGCTGCGATATCTGTTCGTCCAGGTTCCCATGCGAGTTCGAACCCACAGAAGACTCCATCTTTATTTTTTCTGTTTTACTCTTAACCCTAGATTACCAAAATTTCCTAAACTAAGACTTTTGAATTTGACGGGAAAAAGGAAACCCATTA
Organism: Gossypium australe; assembly: GCA_005393395.2. Taxonomy (NCBI): domain Eukaryota; kingdom Viridiplantae; phylum Streptophyta; class Magnoliopsida; order Malvales; family Malvaceae; genus Gossypium; species Gossypium australe. The sequence goes on from CM016626.1 coordinate 270,034, forward strand.
CAATTATTTCTGAGAAGCGGGGATGCTCAGCGATGGCAGAAAGATTTCTATTCTAGTTTTCTTTTTCAGTTAACAAATTTAGTTTTCGTACTTTTTTTTCTCTCTAATAATAATCGAATTTACACTTTACAAACTGTTTGGACGGGGTCGAGAACGGTGAGTGGAAATAACGAATCCATCATAATGGAAATTATAGGTGTGATAGAGGGTTTTGATGTGACCGTGAATTAGACGACTCCAGGATTCGCGTGGGCTGGTATTTTTGTTGGCTCCTTCTACTACTAAACTAATGGTAATTTTATTGTACTGAGAGTAACAGTGGCAACCGGGAGAGTTGGCTTTGTGCGAATCTCACGCCCAAGGTTTGGTCTTACAATCCGAAACGAAAGTATTATGGAATTTGGAAATTTTTTTTTTTTGAACAAGGAATTTGGAAATTTTGGTTGCAATGAAATGGGACTGCTTTTAACTTGTAAGCTTCATAGGCAGCAAATTCAGTATGGTTGCAAATTTTGGTTGCAATGAAATGGGACTGCTTTTAACCGTACTTTTGAGCAAGTAGGAGCGTTTTTCGCTTTCTCACCAACAGCCCATCCAAACATTCATCCAAACATTTGTGGATGCTTGAAATTTAATAAGTATGGTTCATACCAAGCGAACTTAAAAAAATGTTTAGGGCCGAATGAAATTTTAACTTTTAATAATTTATATTTTTATAATTTTTAAAAGATTAATTTAAATTTTTATAATTTTAGAAAAGTTAAAGTGTAATTTTATTTTTATTAATTTAAATTTTTAAAAAAACTAAAAGGCCTAAATTGCATTTTTTTAGGGGGTTCGAAGCCTCTATCAGCCCCCTAAATTCGCCTCTAGTTCATCCATATAAAATCTAAGGCAAAGCAATCATTGTGACCTCCAAGGAAGTTGGATTATTGGCGCTTACAGGCTTACCCTGCTAGAAAAATAAATAATAAAATTGAAATAAAATAAAATAAAAATGAAATTATTAAAATATAATGGCTTTGAAGTGTTTACAACTTATGCAAGTCTCAAGGCCCAATTTCAAACTCATAGATGTGATGAGATCACACTACCTCAAGGCCCAACAATAATTTTTAAGGCCAAGCAAATCAAACCAATATTCGATCAAAGACAAGATTCGAGAATGAATCTTTTTGAGGAAAGGAGGAATGATACATGCACGGATGGGGTGAAATTTATTAAATTCTATTCACTGAAGTTGCCAATTTTTAAGTGTAACGACCTAATTTTCAGTGGTGTCGGAAATGGTGATATGAGATCACTAAATCTGACAAGTAAGATTGAAATAGGTAGTAATTTAATATTTATGAGTCAAGTGAGAATTTAGAAGAATTTTGGGATTGGTGAATTTAGTGAATTAAAAGAATTTATTAGGTCAAATGGGTCAAAAACGAGGTATCGAGACCTCGAATTTGACAATCGAGCCATAAATATTTTTAGAAATATTTATGGAGTATTATTAAGTTAGTATTAAAGTTTGGTTGAGAAATTTAAATGTTTGGGTAGTCAATTTAATAAAAAGGACTAAATTGTAACAAATGCAAAATTGCTAGAAGAATTAAATAGCTCAAGTATTAAAAGAAAAAGGATTTAAAGAGCAATTAAACCTAAAAGTGAGAAGGTTGGACGGTAAAGGCAAGGGAATCAGCTGGAGATAGGGGAAATAAGGGCAAAATTGGAATTTTGTAATTTTAACATATGTATTAAGATAAGATTGAAAATAATCTAGACAAAATCTTCACATTTTCTCAGCCAAAAACGTCAGAAGAGTTCTGGAGAAAGCTGATTTTCATACTAATACATCCTGTGAGTTTAATTCATGCTTTTTCTTGATAATTTTTATGCTTTTATGACTTTTACAATTAGATCCACTTATAGAATTCATTAGTTTTTGATTTGGTGGGTAAAATTAAAAGTTACCCTTGCTGAGAAATGGAAGTTTATGATGAATTATTATGAAAATTAAATTTTAATTTCATATTAAGGTGGTTTTATTAAGTGATTTTGATAGGAAATGATATTTAGGACCTAATTGTGAAAAAGTTGTGAATTAGAGGTTTCTGTTGAAATTTAGAATATCAAAGGTTGTGAAATAGTTTTTAATGATAGAATAAAGTTTTGATTGAGAAAAATTAGTTCAATTGATGGCTGAATTGAGCAGGGACTAAATTGTAAAAACTATAAATTTTGGGGTAAAGTGCAATTTCGAATTTGAAGAGCATATTTGTGAAGTGGAATGGAAATGAAATATATGCTAATGAGTGAAAATATTTTACAATTATAGATCGAGAACCCGAAGCAAGTCGAGGAAAAGAAAAGTAACTGAATAGTCCCTGAATTTTCTCAAATTCTGCAAATTGACTCAGGTAAGTTCATATGGCTGAAATTTAGTGATTAAATGTAAATTTTATGAATTATATCATGAATGATGAGATATATTTGTTGATGAGTTAAGGATAAAATGACAATGCGAAAAGTGATTAAATAATCAAATTGAGCGGAACATCGGATTTGAGTACTTCTGATCAGTGACAAGTGAAAGTGAAAAGTGGTAGCTTCGGCTGCCTGATCAGTGAAAAGTGGTAGCTTCAGCTACCTGATCAGTGAAAAGTGGTAGCTTCGGCTGCCTGATCAGTGAATCAGTGAAAAGTGGTAGCTTCGGCTGCCTGATCAGTGAAAAGTGGTAGCTTCGGCTGCCTGATCAGTGAAAAGTGGTAGCTTCGGCTACCTAATCAGTGAAAAGTGGTAGTTTCGGCTACCTGATCAGCGAAAAGTGGAAGTGAAGTACTCAATTTTCCGTAACCGTTCCCTAATTTGATTAAGGATGGTAAGTGACAAAAAGGGCCCAAAAGAGTTAAAGTAAATGGATAAATGGTAGTGAGATTATACGAAAGCACTCACCAAATTGTGGTTGACAGGTGAATTTAGTAATTGTACATAATGTATAAGAGTATGAATGTTTGGTAAGATTTATATTTTATGCCTATAAACTTACTAAGTTTCTATAAACTTACTTGAGTGTTTTCAATGTCTCATGTAGATTGACGTGTAAATATACGGAGGATCGGATCAACACTGAGGATCACACTATCAAGATTATCTCCGGTAGCTTTTGTTTTATGTTAAAGATTATATGGCATGTATAGAGTTTAAATGAGATGAAGTAAGGATGTTTTAAACTAGTTAATAATTTTATAATGAACCAGTTTTTGAATTACTGCAGTAACGTGATTTTGAAAAATCACCAAAAATAGAAGAAATGGAATTAGAAAGTGAAAGAGATATGAATTGAAAGCTCTTTGAGTCTAATTTCATATAAAAGAAATATGGTAAGCAAAAGAAATGGAAATAATGAGATATTTAAATTTTAGTGAAACTGGTTCTGAATGAATTCGTGATCCCCTGTTCTATCTTTTAAAAATCATTAGAAATTGCACAAAAATAATTGTGGAGCAAAGTTTATATGTATGAAATCCTGAATGAGTCTATTTTCAAATGAAATAAATAATAAGGTCATATGAATTCTGTACAAAGAGTAATTTGATTTGTAGTGAAGAGAGGTCAGAATAGTCAAACAGTAAAACAGGGGAAACTTTAAGAAAAATCTGGTATTGATTGGCATACCAAAAATTCTGGAAAAATTATGGTAAAATATATGAGTCTAGTTTCAGGGAAAATTAACAAATATTAATTTGGAGTTCTGTAGCTCCAGATATAAATATTTTGGTGACTATGACGCAGATGGACAGTTTTAAATTTTATGCCGAATTAGTAATTAAGTTTAGTAATGCCTCGTGCTCGACTCGGCAACAGTCTCAGGTAAGGGTGTTACATTTATTGGTATCAGAGCCCGGTTTAGCCGGTTCTCGGAACAATTGTGATGTATAAAGTGTTTAGAAATACATGCCATATAAATCTGTGATAGTGTGACGTGCATGATCCGATCTAATATTTGTTATTTTATAGATATTTTCCGATTATAAAGATGTCAGATAGACCTGAACGTACTGAGCAGGAAGAAGTTAACAGTAGAATACAGATTTCCGAACGAGCAACAAGCAGTGATGTTCCGATTTCTTTAATGCGAGAGCAAGAATTAAAGAATATGATTTATGGGATTATGAATCAGTGGTATACTGAAACGATGCAAGAAAGAAATCAGGCTCAGCCACCTCCTCCCACCACTGCTCCATCAGTGGTACCCTCGGTTGCTCCTCCACCTCCTACAACGACTGAATTCAGTAAGCGTTCTCCATTGGAAAGGCTTAGAAAACTTGGGGCCGAAGAATTTCGGGGAAGGACTGATGATGACCCCGTCAAAGCTGAATACTGGTTACAGAGTTTGATAAGAATTTTTAAAGAAATGGCTTGCTCACCAGATGATTATTTGAGATGTGCTGTGTCACTACTGAAAGAAGAGGCTTATAGTTGGTGGGAAACGATTGAGGTGTGGTACCAGCAGAGAAAATATCTTGGGAATTTTTCCAAAGTGAATTTAAGAAGAAATATGTGGGCAGACGATATTTGGATAAAAAGAAAAGGGAATTCCTTGATTTACGGCAGGGAAATAAATCAGTGGCTGAATCGAAAGAGAATTTGTCTACCTCAGCAAATATGCCCGAGACATTGTACCTACTGAAGAAGAAATGTGTATCAGATTTGAAGAAGGGTTAAATGATGAGATTAGAATAATGATTGGGGGTAATGAAATACGGGAGTTCGTTGTTCTGTCAGATCGTGCTCAAAAGCTCGAAGAAGTATATAACAGAAAAATGCAGCGGGATCGAAAAAGTAAAGAGTCATTCAAAAGAGGTGCTTCTAAGTCATTTTCAGATTTGCCGGTAAAGAAATTTAGAGAAGAAAGTAGTCGAACTACATCAGTGCCGGGAAAATTGAGTAGAGGTAGATCAAGACAATCCGATTTCAAGGTGTTTGATAGACCTGCAGCAAGTGTGAGCAGTGTTCAGGATGCTCCTCGACCTAAGTGTCAATATTGTGGAAGACATCATTTCGGTGAATGCAGGATTAAGATGGGGGCTTGTTATAAATGTGGGGCTACTGATCATCTTATTCGAGATTGTCCCCAGCTGCAGAAAAATGAAGTGGAACAGAAAGAGATACAGAGGATCACTCCCCAAAGAAATAGACGTTCGGGCCAGAGCAGTGCTACAGGGACTAACCGTTCGGGAATGAGAGATATTGTAACCCGATCAGAAACAAGGGCACCTGCACGTACATATGCTACTCGGGCAAGAGAGGAAGCTTCTGCTCCAGATGTGATAGCTGGTATTTTCCATCTTTTTAATGATTCTGTGTATACTTTAATTGATCCTGGATCTACGCATTCATATATTTGCACTGCATTAGTGTCAGAAAAGAAAATGACTGTTGAGTCCACTGACTTTGATATGCAAGTCACTAATCCGCTAGGGCAAAGTGTGTTAGTTAATTTAATATGTCGGAAGTGTCCACTGAAAATACAAGGCTGTGAATTCTCTGCTGATTTAATGTTGTTACCTTTCCGAGAATTTGATGTTATTCTTGGCATGGATTGGTTGATTAAACACGATGCCATAGTGAGTTGTAGAGAAAAACGGGTTGATTTAAAATGTCAGACAGGGGAAATAGTTTCAGCTGAGTTTGGAGATAAAAGAATGATACCAGAATTATTTCAGCCATTACAGCTCAGAAATTAATTCGGAAGGGTAATGAAGCATTTTTAGCTTATATTCTTGATACTCGGGGTTCTGAATTGAAGATGGAACAGTTGCCAGTTGTTAATGAGTTTACTGATGTGTTTCCTGAGGAATTACCTGGTTTACCCCCAGATCGTGAGGTTGAATTTGTAATTGATGTAATTCCGGGTACAGCTCCGATATCAATAGCACCGTATAGAATGGCACCAGCTGAATTAAAAGAGCTGAAGACGCAATTGCAAGAGTTATTGGATAAGGGATTCATCAGACCGAGTACATCACCTTGGGGAGCACCTGTTTTATTTGTGAAAAAGAAAGATGGCTCGTTGCGATTGTGTATTGATTACAGACAGCTGAACAAGGTGACAATTAAAAATAAATATCCATTACCTCGTATCGATGATTTATTTGATCAATTGAAAGGTGCTTCAGTGTTCTCAAAGATAGACCTTAGATCTGGGTATTATCAACTGAAGGTTAAAGAGTGTGATGTGCCAAAGACTGCTTTTCGAACTCGGTATGGTCACTACGAATTTCTGGTAATGCCTTTTGGTTTAACAAATGCCCCTGCTGCATTTATGGATTTAATGAATCGGATTTTTCAGCCTTATTTGGATAGATTTGTGGTGGTATTTATTGATGACATATTGGTCTATTCAAAGACAGAATCCGAGCATGCACAACACTTGAGAATTGTATTACAGACTTTGAGAGAAAAGCAGTTATATGCAAAATTTAGTAAATGTGAGTTTTGGCTTCATGAAGTTGGATTTCTGGGTCACATTGTATCAGCTGAAGGAATTCGTGTGGATCCAAGTAAAGTTTCAGCAGTGGTGAATTGGAAAACACCGAAGAATGTAACTGAAGTGCGAAGTTTTCTGGGATTAGCAGGGTATTATCGCCGTTTTGTAAAGAATTTTTCCATGATTGCTTCACCAATGACTCGTTTGTTACAAAAGAATGTTGAGTTTGTATGGTCTGATAAATGTCAACAGAGCTTTGACCAATTAAAGAAAATGTTAACAGAAGCTCCAGTTTTAACTCAACCAGAATCAGGTAACCGTATGTTGTGTACAGTGATGCATCTTTAAATGGATTGGGTTGTGTGTTAATGCAGTTAGGAAAAGTGGTGCTTATGCTTCACGGCAATTAAAACCACATGAAAGAATTACCCTACACATGATCTTGAATTAGCTGCAATTGTTTTTGCTTTAAAAATTTGGAGACACTATTTATGGTGAGAAGTGTTATATCTATACGGATCACAAAAGTCTGAAATACTTAATGACTCAGAAGGAATTGAACTTAAGACAGAGACGGTGGTTAGAGTTGCTGAAAGATTATGATTTGGTTATTGACTATCATCCGGGGAAAGCTAATGTAGTTGCTGATGCACTTAGTCGAAAGTCATCTTTGTTTTCACTTCGAACAATGAATGCTCAATTGGCTCTTAATGAAGAAGGTGTTGTATTAGCAGAATTGAAAGTGAAACCCATGTTTCTTCAACAAATTCAGAAACTGCAGAATGAAGACCCGAAATTGGTACTTAAACGACAAATGGTTCGAGATAATTTAGATTCAGAGTTCAGCATTGTGATGAAGGTATGTGCGTTATCATAACAGAATTTGTGTTCCAAACAATTCTGATTTGAAGAATAATATTCTTTCTGAAGCACATAAGTATGTATTCTTCACCCGGGCAGTACAAAAATGTATGGTGATTTGAAAAAGATATATTGGTGGCCTGGTATGAAAAGAGAAATTTCAGAATTTGTTGCAAAATGTTTGATATGTCAGCAAGTTAAAGCAGAGCATCAAGTGCCAACGGGTTTACTACAAACCCATTATGATTCCTGAATGGAAGTGGGAGCGTGTTACAATGGATTTTGTGTCAGGATTGCCTATGACTCCAAGAAAGAAAGATTCGATATGGGTGATTGTTGATAGATTGACAAAGTCAGCACACTTTATTCCAGTCAGAACAGATTTTTCACTTGAGAAGTTAGCAGAATTGTATGTGTCAGAGATTGTGAGACTACATGGAGTTCCAGTATCTATCATTTCAGACCGGGATCCGAGGTTTACTTCGAGATTTTGGAACAAACTGCAAGAAGCTTTAGGTACCAGATTAAATTTTAGTACAGCATTTCATCCTCAAACAGATGGACAGTCAGAGCGAGTGATTCAATTCTAGAAGATATGTTAAGATGTTGTATACTCGAGTTTGGTGACAGTTGGGAAAGGTATTTACCTTTGGCTGAGTTTGCTTATAATAATAGCTCAGTCTAGTATAAAAATGGCACCATTGAAGCTCTTTATGGTAGGAAATGCAAGACTCCATTATGTTGGTCTGAATTGAGTGAATCAAAAATAGTTGGGGTTGATTTGATTCGGGAAACTGAAGAGAAAGTCCGGATTATTCGAGATAGTCTAAAAGCTGCTTCAGACCGTCAGAAGGCATATGCAGATTTGAAACGAAGAGACATAGATATGCAGTGGGTGATCGAGAGTATTTTTAAAAGTGTCACCGTGGAGAAGGTGTTACGGTTTGGCAGGAAAGG